>SJJU01012678.1:0-16159 GCA_012932125.1 Conopomorpha cramerella
CTGCTGGACACAAGCCTCTGCCAAAGAGAGTCATGATGCGCGATCATTGTCAAGGTCACGCGGGCCTACCATCTTAACCAGAACGTTGGACCACCTTGTTGAAGGTCTACTCACAATGCCATACGCGTCTGGCACTTTCAGACCTCATAGGCCATAGTTCCTAAGACCTATGTGTTCTGCCCAATGCCACCCAGCTCTACCACGCGGTAGGTTAAGTCACTGGGGTAGATGGCCCCATGTCATCTCCATCTGGAGATGATATGGGGCTTTTCCGCAACTCGACGTCCAATGCGCCTATTGTGCGTGATCAAAGTCACTGGGGTAAATAGGTACCGAATAAACAAGTGTGCATCGTAGACCACGTCGCTGGTTAACATCAGACAGGATGCTCAAACGCCTATTCTTGGTGTTTAAAAAAATATTTGGTTCTTCTCTTTCCTCCTAGCGAAACTTACGATTTTACCCCTTTCTCTTGTTCCATGGGCGAACTTAAGATCTGGTCCCGTACCAAGACGTCTTGCAGTAATGTTGTTTACGCTATGTGACAGAGACATCGCTATACCACTTATGTAACTCTATCCTTGTCACGCAACGTTAACAATCTTAATTGAAGTTGTCATGGTACGGGGTCTGGTCGTCGTTGCTACTTTTTCGGGATGAACACGTGATGTTCTTTCTTCATAATCTTCTAGTGTTGTCTTTATTCGTACTGTACTGTATTCATCGTAATCATCATCACCGACATGATGTCCACTGCTGGATGAGGGCCTCCCCCAATGATTTCCATCATCATTTGGAGGGGAAATAATCGTCACACTTGGCTTAATCGCAGTGGTGCTGTGGTTAAACTCACAGAGAGCGCTGCTGCCCGTCCTCTGGAAAGTTCATTCGGTCGCCTCGCCGCGACCTCCACGACGGGATAAGTTGGACTGGCGGTGGTGACTCACAGTGGCGTGCACACCATATAGGCAAAAAGACACTGCCTATCTTAGTATTTTGGCTACCCGACCTAATAATAGATTTCTTGCTAGATCTTCTTTTGTTGCACTCACGACAACGAAGGTACAGGACCTCCGTTTTGTGGGTGAGTAGGTAGGTACCTTTGTTTTGTAAAGACACGTTACCTATACATAGGTGTCAATCTTTGGGGATTACTGCCTACCTTGTCGAAAAAGCCAGTACACGCCACTGGTGACACATGTATTCTATTCGCCGTCACCACACGGCTAATTGTATTCATGTTCAAGTAAATCGAGGGATTTTAATCACACCATCAAACTGCCACTGCTGAACCTCAGCCAGCAATATTGGCGTTGCAAACAATAAGTGCCTTATCTCGAGATGAGCGGCGCTGTCGTTTGATTAAATTGCTATAGTTTAGACCCAATCAAACTTTCTGAGGACAAACTCTTCAGGAACTAGGGAACACCCGAATACAAGTAGTTAAGGACCATTTTCCCTTGACCCCTCGTTTACACGACAAGTAATATGTGACAAGGATGTAGATATTGTAAGCACTGCCGACATCGTAAAGTCCATGAAGCAGTTTGCAACCGAGATTAATAATAAGAATTTAATGGATTTGCTAACTTTTTACTCTGCAGCGAACAAATTATGGCTGCGCAAAATAGTGTTGTTTTTTTTTGTTACTTAAATCTTTTGTTCATGTTGTTTTTGATAGATAACAATGATAATGCAAATGAGGATGAGTTTCGTTTTGTTTACTTGCTGTTTCCGCTGATACTTGAAGTAGAGATGTTTCGGATATATAAGGGGTTATTGCAAAAGATATACTAGTCAGTTGCTTATCATCAGGCTGGACGAGGGCCTTTCCCGATGATTTCCATCATTTTAGGGGAAATGCCAATAATCACCACGCTTGGCCGGTTGGTGATCGCACTTGTGTTTAAGTTTTACTCTGAAGAGTTCCATCGGTCGCTTCTTACGGCTATATCTATATCTAGTTATTATAGAATTGTTCAGGGTCCAAAACTGTACATTGATTCTTCTTGCAAAAAACCGGTGGAGTATATCAAGTTTCCGTTACAGAAGCTGAATTACATATTAAAAAAGAAATGTGTCTGTTTGTCTGCAAATCACGTCAAAACGGCTGGACAGATTTTGATGAAATTTGGCACAGAGATACCTTATACACTGGAATTTATGGAAGACTTAGGCTAACTTTTATTCTGGAATTCAATTTGGTTCCCATAGGATCGTCTAAAAACAACAATTTCCAAACGGCTGAACGTATTGTAAACTTTCTTTTCAGTTCTGGAGATACATGCTTTTAAAATGAATCGCAAAATTCCTTAAGGATAGCTGCACGCAATATCTAAAATGAAACTGTACATAGATGTACATAAAAATACAGATGGATTATTTCACACGCTTCGCCGATAGCTCAGTGGTCAACGGTCAATATAAGTTGAAGTAAATGCATAGGGTTCGAATCCTCAAACAGGACAGTTTGTTTTTTTTGCTTTCTTTTATATTTATTGTATGGAAAAAGGCCTTTTTAAGAAAAAAAAAACAAATTTGTCAACAATAAAAATCTCCGGTTTCGTGTAGGTACTTTTCATGCTACCTTCCGCTATCCTTCATTCATCCTCTGTATATGCTTAAATCAAAAGAGACAAAATGTGTAATCCTGCCAGTTTGTTGGGCACTTTCAAACAGGATGCAACTCGAAATGAGTAGGTATGTTTCCGTAAATGTGTGCGTTTTATTTGACACTTTGAACGGAGGAATTTCAAACTCCAAATATTTTATATCTAGATGTCGCTAATAGGTGTCCTGGGTGACTTCCGTCAGTTATATTTTAGAACGTTTTTTTTATTATTTTGGTAAGTTATACTGAAATTTCAGACACTTTTGTAACATATACACAAAAAATAAAAAAAAATATCATCACCTTCAATACTGACATTTCATTGACATTTATTCCCCCTAATAAAGCTAGCGCCATGTCTCATAATTAAAAGAAATAAGGGCCCTTAACATTCCCTATTGTTATTTTAATCATTAATAATAAATTAATAGAGACATACACCATTATAATATTTTTATTCGTCATTGATTTTTCCCATAAAATAAGATTACTTGTTAAGTATTTTGATGAATATCGGCTTAAAACTATATAATAAATAAAAATACTTCACGCTTTTTAATCCCAAAGCGGGGTAGGCAGAGGCTCTTGCTGAAGCAAATGCCCACGGTTCACCAAACGTATTTATTCCAACGTGACAGGGGGTGAGCCCATCGCCGTTATATGGTTCACACACCTTGTGGTGTGCGGGTTTCATCACGATGTTGTCCTTCACCATACGAGCGTTGCGTTGCGTACGCAGGCTCTGAAAAAGAGTCCCATTGGTAAACGTCCAGTAGCCGGACTCGAACCAGCGACCTCCCGGTTACAAGTCAAGTATCCGACCAACTGGACCACATATGCACTTACTTTAAGTCCTAAGTTTAGAATAATTTATTTTATATGCTCGAAAAACATGAAAAAGGGAAGACCTTAACTGAAAATATTTTATAATCATTTCTAATAACCATTAACGTCGAAACATAATCTTTATGAGGTGGATATTCCACTTACACGTACTAAAAGTTTTGCGTCGAATTTTATGGTGCGAACTTACTTTGCCTAGATTGCTTGCCAGAACTTGTGCGCGGTATAGTATGAGCGTCTTTAATTGAAGGTACACATCCTGACCGTTCGCACTACGAAGGTTGACGCAAACCATTTAGTCTGCATTACTGGAATATCAACCTACTAATAATGACGTTTTGCCGTTCTCCTGGTTTATCCTATTGTAAAAGCGCGATAAGGGTATTAGGTGGTACGATACCAATAATTTGGTTACATCGTTTGCCGCTGCAGAATGGTGCAACTACGAGCATGTAGGAAGAATAGAATGTATTAATATGTTTCTTACTCTTTGCCGCAAAAACTACCTGACAAATTTCAAATAAACTTTCCAATAATATCGCTTATACATCGGAATAACACAAAGGCCACATTTCATCCCATTTTTTCCACGGGAGCGTTTGAAAAAAAAAACTTAAGAGGACAGTGGAGTTTTTAAATTGTCAATGGCCAAAATATTTTCTTTTGCATCCAAATGACTATCATTGACGATTTATTTCCAAAAGAGTTGCCCTTAAAAGGTATTATACACGTGAGCGTATGTTAAAAACCTACACGAATTTAAATAGGAAAATGGAACGAAACCTTCAAACCTATCATACCAAAAATGTTTACACGTACACATTCTGAACAAATCACTGATCCATATGTTCCTAATAAATGTATTGCGAGCAGGGCCTGGTTCGGAATGTAATGTATAGGTTGACTGTCCGTAACGGCTGTCCCTTGCATATCCTCTCATGTGACTTGACAATGTAGAACATAAAAAATGTGATAGAAGTGACTTGTAATGTTTAGTAGTACAAGGAATTGTAGTGTATAGTCGGCCTAAAGATGCTACTTCCCTACGGTCGAAATTCATGTTATGAATTGAATTTCATCAGGCAGGTTCATTATTAACCCTTAATCAGACATGGTTAGGTCTTTTCCTGATGGATTTTGGACTCTATTGACGTTTGTTATTAAAAATCCATCACATAAACCCGGGTGATGTTTATCGTAAAATCTAGCTTTTAAGTACAGTGTGAAATTATTGTTTAATGTTCAAATAGGTATGTATGTGTCCTGTAGTGCTACATACATACCTTATGTGATTATTCTCGGATAACTTCTCTGAAATCTTTAGATAATTCCAGTGATGACATTCAATAAGGTTCAAAGTATGTGTTGGTCAAGTGGCAAAATACTGGCCATTGTTTGATTAAGGGTTAAGCCACTTCAAAAAAGGAGTCTTTGTCAATTTCAACCAAATACCTACAAGTTAAAATTAATACTGTTAGGGAAACTCATTGTAATTACATAAAAAGTCATTCAGCCCATGATACTAAACAACTTCCCTCAAGGGATTAATTTCAACATTGAACTTCAAAACTCAGACAAAATAACCCAATTACTCTGCTTAAGAAACAAACATTATTTAAGTGAAATAACAAAAATAACACATAACAATTTCTAATTTAATTTGATTAATTTCTAAATATACAGGTTAGTAGAAAATGTACAAGCTGTAGGTACACTAGTCACACCAAGGGTTGTGGTTTTCAATGCCAATATATTATGAAGTTAACACCGTGTGGTGACGGCGAATTGAATACATGTGTCACTACCCCAGCCCAACTTTTCCCGTCATGGGGGTCGTAAGAGACGACCGAGGGAGCTCTCCAGAGGACGGGCAGCAGCGCTCTCTGTGAGTTAAACGACAACACCACTGCGATCGCCAACCCGCCTGCCAAGCGTGGCAATTACTGGCATTTCACCCCAAATAACGGATCTCATTGGGGGAGGCCCTCGTCCAGCAGTGGATGTTATGTGGCTGATGATGTGATGATGTGTGTGATGAAGTTAACACTTGTGAGGAGGTTTTATTTGATTTAACATTTACGCGAACAAAACGCTTTGCGTCTACTTTCATAGTGCGAACCGCCAGCATGTGGAATGACTTGCCGGAGTCTGTGTTTCCTGCGCAGTACAGTCTGAAAGTCTTCAAGACACTGGCGTAAATAGGTACCTAATGAACAAGTGTGCTCGATCGTAGAACACATCGCTGCTTAACATCAGGCAGGATGGTGGTCAAAAACTTGTTCGTTGTGTTAATAAAAATAGGAACAAAATTTTAGACCAAAAACCTAAAAGCGACGCTATGATGTATATTCACCGCGACACGAAATATGTAGATTTAAAAGTCCGAGTTTATTTATTATGTAATAAATTTATTTATTATTAATAGCCTATTGGATCCCACTGCAGGGCAAAGGCCTCCCTTCCCTTTCTCCACTCTTCCCGATTTTGCGATGATGTCCATCAGATTTTGTAATAAATTATTCTCTCATAATAATATTTTTCGCGAAATTATATTCCCTTTTTGTATTCCGTGTCACACAGGATTTTAATACCCATTCCAGGAAATTTTGCAGTCACTCAATAGAAACACAATATTTTATGATTGATCGAAAAATGGATTCAGAATTTTGTATTTTTCAAATGGAAATTATTTCCTTTGCCACAAATCGCTGCAAGTAAATGAAAACGCAATAACTTTTTCATTTTCCTCTTGTCAAATAACCGCACTGATTAATTCCGGTCACTTTTGTTCTACTCTATATTACATTCATAAACCGCACTTCCGATCTTCCAGAGAAGTAAATAAGAAAATAAATATGTTTTGTTCAAACGCGCACTAATATTATTATTATTATTAACAATTTATTCCGGGTATAACAGTGCAAAATAAATCAATGACAAGCCATTCATATTACCTTTGTTATTTGCTCGACGTTTCGACAGATTTACATGTGTCGTGCCCACAAGCTGATCGATCGCGGCGCACGACCTTCATGTCGCGACGTTATACAAAAAATAGTTTAAAGAAATAATAATTATTAATTAATTTGTTGAGAAGAGGTCCTACATTACATAGTATAAAACAAGACGCCTCCCGCTGTCTATCCCTATGTACTGCTTAAATCTTAAGAAACTTACGCAACGGATTTTATTGCGGTTTTTTAAATAGATAGAGTGATTCCAGAGGAAGGTTTATAATATTTATATTACGTGCCTAATATAGTAGAGAAACGCTTAGTTTCAGCACTACACTTGTGCGAAGCCGGGCGTGCCGCTAGTATCGTTATAAACTTCTACTCGGACGAAATAACCCAATCGCTCTGCTGAAATGATTGTTTCTTTAAATATCAATAAAGTACGGAGTAGTTTAGGGTTTTGCTTAAAATAAGTTATATACCTCTACATCAAATAACTCTTAGTACTCGTTTAAATTAGAGAAGCTACGTCGAGGTGTAGCAACCTAAATTCATTCATTCATTCAATAATGTATACGGCAACAATAATTCCCGTTCGTTATCATTCATTCTTACACTTACTTTTCTGTGTCACGAGGACTAACTCCACCTTAGCATGAAGTACAGTAGTAGTATAACTTCTGTTGTAGTAATAAGGATAATACTTGTAAATAGCCACTGTGCCAACAAAATTTAAAGTGTATTTACTGGCAAGTGTTTATAAGCGACTTCAAAAAGGAGAACTTTCAATTCGACCGTTTATACTTTATTTGTTTTATGTTTATTCGCGGATATTTTCGTCGTTTATGAACTGATTTTGATGATTATTATTTTTTGTTAGAAGGAAGACAATATTTCAAAGGTTGTCCCATGATAAGAAATCAGAGTTTGATGATGACAAATCAAATAGATCGAGGGCAACTCTTAAAAATCTTAGGGGCGACTAATAGGTCACAGGAAAATTGCACATTTTGTGGTTTGTTACTTTGAACCGCTGTTGCATTTTGGCACTGTATCTTTTATGTCCCAGCTCGAGTAATGCTACTACGAGTGTAGGAAAATTAGCGCAACAGGATGCTCAAACGAATAAGAAATCGTTGAATCGTGTGAAAAGAAACAAAAAACTGGTTACAAGAAAGTGGTTGGAAATGAACTGGCATTTTTATGAGCTAACGTTTCTTGTCATTGGGGGATATGAACTGAAAAGAAATTTCGTGCCTTGTAAAATAAAAAAATAAAAATAAATACACTTCACGCCTTTAATCCCAAAGAGGGGTAGGCAGAGGCACTTGCTAAAGCAAATACCCACGGTTCACAAAGCGTATTTAACCCAACGTGACAGGGGGTGAGCCCATCGCCGTTATAGGTTCACACACCTTGTGGTGTGCGGGTTTCATCACGATGTTGTCCTTCACCGTACGAGCGTTGCGTTGCGTACATAGGCCTCTGAAAAAGAGTCCCATTGGTACACGTCCAGTAGCCGGACTCGAACCCGGGACCTCCCGGTTACAAGTCAAGTGTCCGACCAACTGGACCACAGACGCTCTCCTGCCTTCTATCGTTTATTTTATGTTCTTTGTTCGTTTCGCTGCGTTTTCGAGCCGACGCGAAATCATTTAACTGTCGTACGTTAGTTTTCTATATTCCAATGGAAATACAAAGGTACTTATACCATGTATCTACAATAGTCCTTTCTTTTGAATAAAGCAAACGGTTTGTTCTTTTTAAAATATAGTACCTGGACGACCGAGCTTCGCTCGATTATAATTAGCGTTTTTTACCCTAAATTAAATTTTCAGAATCGATTTTGTCTCCGATATAAACCGTATCGAAGAAGTAAAAAAAATCGATTATTTTCCTTCGATTTTTTCATAACCCCATCTCTAGTTACTTCAAAACCAAAACGTCCCCCGCACCATCCTACGTATAGCATAGTATTACTACTCGACAATAGATGTCAGTAAGAGTCGTATTAACAATTTGAGCAATTTTTCATGCCCGAAAACACGGTTGGAAAGATGTTTTCTAAAAATTTAACCTAGCTAGATCGATTTATCGCCCCCAAATCCCTCTACATACCAAATTTCATGAAAATCGGTGCAGCCGTTTCCGAGATTCCAATTATATATATACAATAATTGCTCGTTTAAAGATAAAGATAGGTATAGGAAAATTGCGGAAATAAAAAATATGTTTGTCATGTTTAAGAACTACACACATCAAAAGTCATCAAGTATCAAGAACATCTTTAGCTCTAAAAAAAATCTAATTTATTTAAATCAAATCTAATCTTCTGGATTGGTCTCCTACCTTATTCCCCATGCCCCCTGACTTACCACCACATTTTGAATAAATGATGAGTGAATTCAATTTTAATTTGTAAAATATATTCTTGATTGCAATCTTCTAAAATGTACTTGATCCCTAGACACTTTTGATGTGTGCATCTGTAAAATTGGGATTTGTCTTTTCAGAATAATAATAACAGATAGACAATACATTTCGACAGAAAATGACATGAAATTGAATGTCATTTGATCTGAAACCATTATTGTTAACCTATTTTTTTCGGAACCATTAAAAGCATAAAGCTTTTTATAAACCAAGATATTATTTAAGTGGGCTAAAAAGTCTCGTCATTTTGAATTTCGAAAAACGTCACTTGATTTTCGTGCACTTTCATTTGATACTCCTATTGTAGAGTGCATTAAAAATGACAAGTCTTTCATCTTGCAAGTGTCGCCATGTTGGGTTCAGAAATACGTCATATAGAGTTAACACATGGATTCTATACAAAACTAGCAAACACGGCGAACTCTGTTTCGCCACCAGATGGCTTCGTTTCGTTTTCCCGGTTTTCTGTTGAAATTTTCTTTGCTATAAACCTTACGAAGCCTGAGACCTTTCCAACGAATGCAAAACCGTGGAAATCGGTTCGTGCGTTCTGAAGTTATAGCGTCAGGGAGGAAAACCCGACTTATTTTTATATAGTAGATGACATGGCCAGTTTTTGTATGGACGTCTGCCTTGACAGTGTATAACTATTGTGTTTAGTAATATGTCTGGATTACCTTATTTCGTTTATAATTCACGTCTAGAACTTTTAAATTTTTTACAATATTAAAAATAAAATGTCATATCCTACGTAAATAGCAAAGTTTTACTAGTACTTTTGCCTCTGAAGCCTCTGAAGTTGTACCAAAATATGCTATACGTGATAATTATTGCCTGATTTTTAAATATGATTGGTAATAGTCGGTTTCTTATACATGCTTGAAGCAGAAATTGGCCATGTCCTTTCAGCTCCATCGCTCTCTTTCATCCATCTGCTTTAAAATACAGTTTCAAAATTTGACTTGAACTTACATAGATTGCCTGTTAAATTAAAATAATAATAATAATTTGAATATTTCTATTCCTATTCTTCTATCAGGTGCTGCTTATAGAAGCTGGAACGGAAGAGCCGGATGTGACGATGGTGCCAGCGTTCGCTCCAGTACTCAGCGGCTCCAGCATAGACTGGGGTTACAGGACTCAGCCCCAAGAGAAAGCTTGCTTGGCTCATAGGGGAGGATCGTGCCCTTCATTCAGGTAAATTTTATCCTAATAATGTGCGAATGTTTGGAATGTCGCCTTTTGTTTTTATTATATATAAATGAGCTCCCTAAGTATGTAAAAGAAAATTGTATACGTTTCGCTGACGATGTATCAGTACTTAAACGATGGGTCCGCAGTGTTGTCATGTACCTATGATACTATACATGCTTAATCTTAAGAACTTAACATTGTGGAATGCAAATAAATAATTTGAATTTAAATGTTAGAAGTGTCAGCCGAAAATAGGAACGAAGACGCATGATGCATGCATGTCGGGATGTGTATGTTAGGTATGCTATTTAATTAAGTAGGCAAGTAGTAGATGTTATATTAATATACTAAGGTCACGCCACGCCCCGCGATTTTATTTTTATGTCTGATCAATGACTAGAATGTTATTTTTAACTTTTTAGTGCACTATTTTCATGAATACTTTTTTATTCCGATAAAACCGTTTAATATAAAAAGTTTTATTTCATTTATTTTATTTGAATGTTACTTATTATAGGTACCTCATAATTTTTGACTGCGTGAACCGATTTGTATGATTCGCTTTTTTATTTGAATGCTGATGCCTCCCGTTTGGTCCCATTTTCATTATGTTCAGTTCCGACTATGGCATCATGAGAAAACCACAAATGTTGATGGTTGAAGTCGGGTCATTTTTCTTCAAAATTATCATATTAGCAGGATCGGTATTTTATTTCTTTATTTACACTCAACGGCCTTTAGGAATCCGTGAAACCGCGGAAAACATAAGTAATTAAGGAAAATATAAAGTAACGAAATTATTATTGTGTCACGGACAATATTATTCTTACGTAGCCATTTATAACGAGTTCTAATCAATTACTGATTTTTCCTCATTTGAAAAGACCAAGTTTGACTTTTTATCTATTAAAACAGAAAATTTTCCTGTTAATCGTAATGAGACATTTGAATAATTCAACAATGGAAATTTTGTCATTGTTGAATAGAATAATAGTCATTCAGATGATTATGAATTTATGGACGACTGTGAAATTGTGATTAATATGAAGTTATCACAATCGATCGATTTAAGACTCGTGCTGTAAGGTTGGAACAATAAGAATAGGCACAGCTTGTCAAAAAATATTCTTGAATTTCTGAAGTGGCAACACCCTATGGAGAAACGTCAGATTTTGATGACAGCTTATTGATAATTGGGGAGAGGGGGTGGCGATCGTAGTGGTGTTGTGGTTAAACTCACAGAGAGCGAAACTGCCCGTTCTTTAGAGTGTTTCCTTGGTCGCCTCGCCGCCACGCCCACGACGGGACAAGTTGGGCTGGGGTGGTGACACGTGTATTCTATTCGGCGTCGACCGTTCAAAATCCGTTGCGTAGTTTTAAATAACTAGGCATTCATAGGGACAGACATGGAAGGCGACATTGTTTTATGCTTTGCGGAAGTTGCGGTTTGAAGGAAGACGTAGCGACCAAGATTGAAAAGGGCATGCTTCGGTAGTTTCGGCAAATGGAGAGAATGGATGAAAGTCAATTGACGAAAGAGATTTATATGGGTGATGTAATGGGCCGGGTGAGTAGAGGTCGCCCCAGAAGGACATATACAGACCAGATTGGTGATGTCCTGGCCGAAGGTGGCGTGAAAAGTACTCGAAACCGGAGGTCATGTATGAAAAGATGTATGAATGTATATGAAGCGAAAGGGGTATGTCAGGACCGTGACAAATGGAGATCTGTAGTCTCTGCCTACCCCTCTGGGAGACAGGCGTGAAGTGTATGTATGTATGTATGTAATGATTGATGCAATGCTAGTGCGAATCTTTCTCTATTACAACAGCCGATATCAAACAAACCAGCAGACCTAGCACGCGCTTCAAGAAAGACATACAAACACGCGCTCTAATTGGCTGTTATGTCACGCTTCGTTTCAAGAAATAGCAGCACGTTATAGCAATACGACAAGACATATCTTGTCACTTCTTTCTTGAGGCGCCGTGCTAGGAGGGCAGAAAGCAAAACTACCCTAGTAAACTGTCTCACATAAAATTAAACGAACACAGGGGTAAAGTGATGGGTGGTTCTAGCGCCACAAACTATCTCGTCTACATGAGAGGTAACAGGCGGGATTACGACGACTGGGCTGCCCTCGGAAATCCTGGATGGAGTTTTAGAGAGGTAAATCGTTGTTAACTACCTGTTTTTACCTGTTAAGGTATTCATAAAATAAATAAATTACTATACTAGCTACTAAACAGATTTCTACCTAATAATTCATACGGTAGAGGCAATTTGCAAAACAGCAGGGCATTTGTAATTCTCGTATTTGTATTTAGAGCTAAATGGAACATCTGAATTGACAAGATGTGAATTAATTCTTGAATCTGTAATTCAACAACCATAAGCTATCTTTGGGATGAACTTATCTCAATTTCTTGCTCCTATTTTTTTACTCTTTCATTCTGAAATCGATGAAAAATTACATGTTTAATAATATTCTGATAATTACATACTTAATTTGGCTTCTTCTTAAGATTCTGAATAGATAATATTACACTGTAATTTATGTTTCTCATAAGACGTAGGTACCGTATGATTAAATGTTTATATTTTGCAGGTATTACCGTATTTCAAGAAAAGTGAAAGAAACAGCGACTTGGAAGCGCTCAATGTCGAATACCACGGCGTAGGTGGTCCAATGAACGTCGAAAGATTTCACTATCTTGAGAAAAACGTCATTATGCTAGTCAATGCATTTCGAGAAACAGGTCTGCCTCTCACAGATTTCAATGGAAACCAACAAATCGGCACTATGGTGACACAAACAACATCACTCAATGGTAAAAGAGTTTCAACCAACGAAGCCTTCATAAAACCTATTAGAAATGTACGGGAAAATCTCAAAATCATCACAGAAGCGGAAGTGACAAAAGTACTTATTGATAAAAAACACAACACAGCTTACGGTATAAAATACATAAAAAACGGAAAATGGCACGAAGCTTACGCAAGAAAGGAAGTTATTGTATCAGCTGGTGCTTTTAATTCTCCGAAGCTACTAATGCTTTCAGGAATAGGACCAAAGAACGAATTAGAAGCATTAAAAATCACAGTAGTGAAGGACCTCAAAGTAGGATACAGTATGCAAGATCACGTCACAACAGAAGCTATGATCATGGCTTTGAGTAACAGGTCATCGACACTACTTCCACGTGATGAATTATTGAAAACGATCAAAGATTATCACAAGGATTTGAACAAATACAGTCCTTTAGCTGCAACTGGACCTTTGCATGTCACAGCTTTTATAAGAACAGAGTATGCGGACGAAGACGTAACCGTTCCTGATATACAAATACATTTTGACGGGCGAAATTTGAAAGACTTCTACAGTGATACTTCAACTTATATGGCAACAAACGTGTTTCCATTATCGTTCTACGACAGTATAAATGCCAGACCAATATTATTGCTACCTAAAAGCAGAGGCTACGTCAAACTGAACACAACGAATCCAACATTTGGAAAGCCATTGATCTATCCTAGATTCTTCACTGACGAACGCGACATCAATACAATGGTCGCTGCTCTCAATTTCATCGCGAGTTTAGAAAGAACAAGCATTTTCAAGAAATACGGAGTACAGTTTGTTAAGAAGCCTGTACAGGCATGTTCCAATTTATATTGGGGTACAAGAGAGTATTTCATCTGCTTGTTAACACATTATACTGGTACTATTTTTCATCCCACTGGTACATGCAGGATGGGGCCAAGTACCGACAGATACGCAGTGGTAGATCCAAGATTAAGGGTGTATGGCGTGAAGAATTTGAGAGTAGCTGATGCTTCAATAATGCCTAATATTGTGAGGGGAAACACAAATGCTCCTGTCATTATGATCGGTGAGAAAGCTGCCGATATGATCAAAGAAGATTGGACTTATTAATGTTGTTAAAATTGTTGACTTTTTTTAGATTGTTTGTACAAAAAAATATGTTTTGTTTCATTTACGTACCTTGTTTCATTTCGTGAAGTGGCAATGATATTATTACGTAACATATTTTGTCTTTAGTCCTGCCCCGTACCATGAGGCCTTGGTGTGATATTGTTCTCGCTGTGTGACAGGGATAGCGCTAGAAGAGTGGTATAACGCTGTCACTGTCACACAGCGTAAACAATATTACGATACGGGGCCTGGTCTAAAGTCTAAAAATCTGGTCTAAACTCTCGTGCTGTCTCATTCTGGCGTCCACTGCGTCAAAGAAAACAACGCTAGAGTTAAAACAGGACTGGAGTTAAACAAAATTTTGTTATAAGCCCGAATCTACCTAAAGAGTTACGATATGAAGAACGTAAACAGTTTGATATTGTTTTATCCCATTTTAATTATATGTAATCAGTACTAATGATTATAAATATTCATGATTGTGATCATGAATTTACCTTGGTGAGTAACATAAAGTCCTAAACGTATCTACTAGAGAGTTGCTGGTATTTGGGAAACTGTGTAGTGAAGTTAAAAATATTTGTTATTAGTCAAAATCGTCAAGTACAAATAGAGCTTTTATTTAACACAAAACACCACATAGTTAGTATAGCAAGTGCGCACTTTGGATATTTCGTGAAGAAAACTAAACCGAAACACAGAAGCAGTTTGCGTTTTGATCCAACCAGGAACATAGAGAATTTATCCCGAATTTTACCTGACAGCAACCATTCCGGGTCATATCCATGGATATACATATGTAGTAACATAACATATAATTATCTCCATTGGCGATATGTCCCGGAATGATGGTTCTGTATGTATTTGAAATGTATCTAAATTTGAAACCAGACATTTTTTGTATGACTCATGGCACAAAAAAATATTCTCAGAACGGTCTTACTGGTCTGGTTTCAGCGTGTCAAGGACTGTCCATGGAAAAACACTTCCAATTTTTTTAACATATCTATTATACATATTTTCATGGATTGACAAACTGTACTGTGTGTGTATTATAGCCGCATAAATATTAATAACCTCGCCATTTTGAAAAGAATCCGTTCTTTTTTTCAAAGTGTTTCTCGCCGGCAAAACGTTAACTGTACTTAGGTACCTAAAATCTAAATTAGTGGTATTAGTAGCTTGTAGATATTTTATCGTAGATAGTCGTTGATTATAGTACTTATAAAGAATAGTTGTATGCATTAAATAAGTTGCTACTTTATTAGATGGGAATTTATTACAGGGCTATAAGAAGCTGATATTGCGTGCACTAAAACAGTGTGAATAACACAAAACAGTACATGTATTGTAAACCTTTGGTTCTCAAACCGAGCCGTGTGATTAATATTGTTTCGTAAATCATAAAGTAATACAAACAACAATGCATCTCAGACCAATTCTAGAAAGGGAAAAATGTTGATGTGTATTTCGACAAAACATATCATTGAATATTCATTCATTTACGCGGAAAAAGATACTTATGCCTAATAAATTTGGCGTCTAGTACATCCCTTCAAAGTTCATGAAATAAGTAGCACCCTGTATAACATTACGTCTAATAGAGTAGCACCATATTGTATTATTATAGTTAGCAAAACGACATTGTAGAAGTAGAAAGTAGAGCTAGTTTCTCTAAAACGTGAATGTTACATAATACTTTACGACTGTTATTTATGTTTTCAGAGGAAAATGTATGGGAGGCTCCAGCGCGATAAACTACATGGTGTACATGCGCGGAAATAAGTTGGACTATGACAAATGGGCTGAACTGGGAAACCACGGATGGTCTTATAAAGAAGTAAGTAAAAACTTGTTAGGTTCGGACGGGGATGGACGAATGTATGAGGACAGCGAAAGGGATATAAAAAAATAAAATAAATACACTTCACGCCTTTTAATCCCAAAGCGGGGTAGGCAGAGGCACTTGCTTAATAAGCAAATGCCCACGGTTCACCAAGCGTATTTAACCCAACGTGACAGGGGGTGAGCCCATCGCCGTTAGAGGGTGCACACACCTTGTGGTGTGCGGGTTTCATCACGATGTTGTCCTTCACCGTACGAGCGTTGCGTTGCGTACATAGGCTCTGAAAAAGAGTCCCATTGGTACACGCCCAGTAGCCGGACTCGAACCCGCGACCGCCCGGT
>SJJU01012680.1:0-13491 GCA_012932125.1 Conopomorpha cramerella
CATGTTGACATATTGCAAGTATTGTTTATTTACAATGGAGTATGCATTGTTTTAGGTTATGTACCTACGTTCATTCGCGCCTTTATTTTATAGAATAATTAAATTAGACAAAAATGGAGACTAAGGTGTGAAAGTGATGTGTGTAAAGTGTTTGTTTACAAATGTGAGTCGATTCTCTGAACTAAATATGAGTGAAAAGTGCAGAGTCGCGGACGAATTTCGCCGGGATTGTTTTTATTTGAACTTGGAGCAAACACAAGGTATTATGAGTAGTTTCTTGTTTTTTTAGTGTATTTACTTAGTTAGGCAGAATAAGGTTATTATGTAGTGCTTTGGGAGGAAGGCATCCACATTCCACAAACAACGATCTGTTCAGTTCTGTTTCTGGCATACAGCGCCTGAATCAGCTGCTTAGTAAAATTTTGGGACGTAACATAATTAGATATTAATTTTGCTAAACTAGTGATTTTCTATTGAAATATTTTGTAATCTGGCACAAAATTGGTACCTACTTAATGTTATTTTAGTGTCGTATGTACCTACTCATAGGAGACAGCTTACCCTGATGAAAATTTCACGGCCCGCCACTGTCTTATAGCATTATATTTTGTTCGAAAGAAATACTTTAGGCTTAATCAAGACAAGTAATCTCTCAAGTTACGTAGAAAGTAAAAAACTAGACCTCACCTACATAATGGCTCAGGCTGTTCATTTCGAGCCTCTGCTGATAACGTGCGAGTCACCCTGGGTTTGGGGGTTCGAGTCCCATGACATAATTTTACCGTCAGTGATAAAGGATCATCTACCTACTGCTTGTAAGTGGAACCTGAGCAATAATTTTAGAAACGTAGTTGACATTGACGAGTCCAACAACGTTTCTAAGACCATTGCTTAGTTAGCAGCATAATTTATTTACCCATGACAAAAAAGGCCAAGTTGCTAGCTTATCTTAAATAGGTGTTTTTGGAGAGTATGCTTTGTAGTTGCATATTTTAATATCCTGATATATGGACAAAAGCATGCTAGTCTGCAGCTAAAAAAACTACCACGACCTCAAGAAAAGAAGACAGCCGTCGTCCGTCACACGTTAACAACATAACGAGAATAGAGTTAGGTATTTGAGTTTTTCCATGCACATCGCGCAGATTAAACACAATTCCTTGTAAGTAGAATTACATCCAATTATGGGTTGATCCATAATTACCGTGCGTCTCTATAGGTAAGTATATTATAGTGTTATTAAAGCCTGTATTCGTAATTGGCCGTTGTTCGAGACTCGCATAGTTGACGGTAAATCACATGTTTGACTTTACTTACACGGTACACTTTCCTTGTTTGTGTGCTCTCTGGAGAAGCGACCGGTTTGTGACGTCTTGGTATTGAATCTGTATAGCTAGGTGACCATCGATAATTGAGCTATAAATAGTTGACTATGTCATTTCGATGTGAACAATGGAATAATTAAGTTTAGATTAAGACGATAGTGAATTTCTGGTTGGTATTGGAGAACGTTATTTCATTTTTCATTTGTGAATATCAATGTTTCATTTAAACATAAACGCTAATACTCTAATATTAATGCAAATATTTGTTTTCAAATATCGTATAATGGCTAACAACTGGTCGCGAAGTGAATTTCGAAACTGGTAACGTAATAAATTAACTAAAACCGTATCGAAAATAATTAAGATCAAAGCTTATGTTAAGGCCCTTCATTACATACAGATTTGTCAGCAGATTAGAGCCGTTTGATTGACTTTGGAGAATGGCCGAGTCGCTCCAGTCAGTAGTGCAATATTCGTCGTCACGTAAACGCGTACCTCGAGAAAAGTACACGCGAAATATTTTGCTCTCCCTCTCTGAGCCATACTAAGTGATAGAGAAAGCGATATGCGCTCTGACCAACTCGCTGAAGGTACGAGCGTACGCAAATTGCACTAGGTAGGTACTAGTAGATTGGTTATAGGTACTGGTACATACATAACCTTCTTACGTTATTACAAATACGGTAATAGTGAATATCGGTTTACGCAGCCGATATTATCTGCAGTACAATTCAATGCTGTAGGTAGTTATCTATCGCCTTTCATCAGTCACGCATAATTCAAGTCATTGGTTTAATAGCAATGTTTGATGAAAGGATTTAAGAATGTATTTTAGAAGTTACATTTGTTAGTTTGTACTTTTACGAGGTTTGCTTTCAAGAACAACGCTTTTATAAAGATAATCATCATCATCATCAGCCACATTACGTCCACTGCTCGACGAGGGTCTCCCCCAATGATTTCCATGATCATTCCGGGGGAATAGCCAATAATCGCCACGCTTGGCAGGCGGGTTGGCGATCACACCACTGCGATCGCCACATTGCGTGATTTAATTCACAGAGAGCGCTGGTGCCCGTCCTCTGAAGAGTTCCCTCGGTCGCCCTTCTAGACCCCCAAGAGGGGAAATTTAAAATTTAAGAAAAAAGAACTGACTTCAGCCGGTACTAGTCGCCCGCCCATACAATTTTTTAAATCGAATCGAGTTATCGGGTGTGCCGTCATTGAACCCTGATTTCCTTAGACCACCTTGGAAATATATTTTTACCCACAAAAAAAAACATCAAATCAAAAACATCAATCGGCTCTGAAAGGCGAAGTTATCCTCGAACAAACATAAAAAACAAAGCATATACACTAAGACCGAATTGAGTACGACTACGTTTGGGAAGTCGCTTAAAAATTACAAACTTTCTTTTTAGAAACTTCATCTTCTAACAAATTATGTAAGATACCTATCTATATAGTGTCCCTATCTGTAGTACAATGTAACAAAAGTTCCCCGCAAATAAGTATCGATCGATCGTGGTGCGCTGCGATATCTGGGCGCACAAATTAAGGGTTATGGTGCTATTTAGTTGATTTAACGAGTTATTTAAAACGCTATGCCGTTTGATTTATACGTTGGGCTGTTATGGTGTGGGCACATGGCCATTTCGTCATTATAACTTCGTATAAAACTCGACATCGGACGTCTGAGTTTCACGTAATAATTGCGGCTATAGAGCATGATGAAGTGATTTCATGCTTAGGGATGCATACAACGATAGCTGACCGCCCTTTGTAACGACTTTTCGGCGGGTACGGCATTTCTTGTTCGACAAATGTTAGATAGATAAACACGGTGTCTTAAAAGTCAATTTCAAGCCGACATTGGATGGTAGGCAGGGATGTAACAGTTACCGGAAAAATATAGTATATTGAAGTCGACTTTTAGTCCATCTACCTACACTTTTGTCGGTTAAATGGTGATAATTATTGACTGTCTCGTGCAGGTCTTATACTACAAGATATCTAGTATCATTAAGCATACGAGCCTGATGTAACCGAAATGGAAAAAAATACGATCTATTTGTCTACCTAAGCCCCAACTCTCAACCTCGAGCCCACAGCAACTATAGACATGAATACTATTTCTATGTTTTCTTTACGGCCCCAAAATTTCGAAACGAGATCCTGGCTACAACTGTCGACAGTACGTTAATTTTAATTATGTTCATGTTTCAATTTTTCCATCCGGCAGCGCGCCTCGGAAATGTATGAGCTGTCTTATATTAAAATAGCATAATGATACTAAGATTTTTTTAATTGAACACAGTGAACAAGCGTTTGACCACCATCTTCCTGATGTTTAACAGCGATGTGGTCTACGATGGCGCACACTTGTTCATTTGCTACTTATTTTCCCCAGTGACTTGAAGACCTCCAGACTATACTGCGCGGGAAACACAGATAGATAAGATTCAACTTAAAATCATTCTCGTAGTACGTCGAATCATTCATGACGTAATTTGAATACCTCTCGCTATATATTTTTAAGTAATGCAATAAAAAACAGAACTGTTTGTTTTCGTAATAATATAATCATCAGATTTTCAATAAACAATAACGAAAACGACCATATTTCGTAACATTTCTAATTCCCCCGTCCTAAGCAGTAATTTAGCTATGATCATTTACCATAAAGTTTTAATGATAATGGTATTTGCCCTTACTAGCTTGGTTTGTAAGATTGTGGACAATTTTAGTGGCATGAAGAGTAGATTTTATGAGCTCTTCAAACTGAGATTTCTTAGAGTGACAAGGTCAGGATTAATTTCAAATGTTTCTAAACTTCGAAGATCAACATTAGCTTTCACAACTACAGTAATTTAACGAAGGTTTTCCTTTGTAGGCATAACACAAACGATTTATATTTCTCGATGTCTTTATAGCTAGTTATTATTGTACTTAGTTTGCTAATGTTCCGCACATGCGATCTTCGCAGATGATTTACGAGTTTTTTATTATGTATAGGTACTATTAGTCAATGAATTTCGGTTTAATTCGGCTGGATTTACACCTTTGAGGGAATATTTCTAATTACGATTTGTAGTGGCTACTGGATTCTAGGACTTTTCTTTCTACCCAATATCAGTGCGACGGTAACCGCTATAGAGAAAAGATTTCTCTAATTTAATTTAATTAAATCAATTATTAATGGAGACTGACATGTGACTGACAGTTTTGTCAGCTTGTACCTACCCCAAATACTCAATTCGTTTTTGATTTTGGTAAAATTTCCAGAAGAAGCACACTAAAACATTACAGTCCGAGGCGGAAATCGAACCGCCGCGACCGGCGTCCAATAGGCCCTGAGCATTAGTCCAACTTCTTCAACAAATTATGGGGCCGGAGCCTTACCTTAACACCTGGTTGGTGCAGACTATGACGGGTCTCTGAGAGCTGTCCAGATGTTCCTTCAGCTGAAGAACGACGTGAACCCAAAGGAACTGTCCCGAGCGGCGTTGCAGTCGGAGCAGAGCTATGCACGACCTTTCTTGTTCTGATTGGGTTACTGTGGACAAGAAATTAATTTATAAGTAATGTTAGAGATAGCATGTAAATGCAGTGCTCCGAATATGATACGGCGTACATTTTTAGAAGATTGCAATCAAGAATATATCTTACAAAAACTGAATTCATTCATAATTTATTCAAAATGTCGTGATAAGTCATTGATACAGGCACGGGGAATTAGATAGGAGACCAATCCAGAAGATTAGACTTGATTTAAATAAATTAGTTTTTTTTAAGCTAAAAATGTTCTTGATCCCTAGACACTTTTGATGTGTGTGTATATAAGTTCTGTGATCACGTTGATGTCTTTTATAAGGAGAAAGAAAGAATCAAAATTCTCTCTCGGGCTCTTATGAATATATTTATGGAAATACCTAGAAAAGATTATGTCTTGTATCACTATTACAATAGAATATACTGTTGTTCTAAAACCAAAGTTTCTAGTTAATAGTGCTTGAAATTATGTGGAGGAAGCAAAAGCCATATTAATAAGGTACCTTTGTCAGGACCTCGGGAAGTACATACCGATGCGTCGGCCTACATCTTTACTGAGACACGCGTGACGTCATTTATACAAAATGCATCATACTAATATTATAACGGAAAAGTTTGTGAGTGTGTATGATTGTTAACGTCTAAATAGCTGGATTACTTTAATACAATTTGGTATGGAGTTACCCGACACCTACTGGAATAACACATAGACCATGTTTTATCCCGAACTCCCCAAGGGAACGGGATAAATCCCTGGTAACACCACAGGGTACAGCTAGTATTATTATTACATGAAGGCTTGTAAGTACTTACCTACCTCAACAACGCAGTCATCATTTCTATAGGGCCGTCCTATTTTGCCTGTCGCCGTCGATTATCAAATTATACGAATGAGGACTGCGTACTCGATCCTGTACTTCAATACTCACTCCAATCGATCGTATAATGACGTTTAATGTTTACGGGTTAAGGTGGTTGCACATTGTCGTATGAATAATTTTTAGTTTAAAATATAGTCACAAAAACTTTACACATACACACATCAAAAGTGTCTTGGGATCAAGAACATTTTTAGCTCTAAAAAAATCTACTTTATTTAAATCAAATCTAATCTTCTGGATTGGTCTCCTACCTAATTCCCCATGCCTGTACTGTACTGACTTATCACCACATTTTGAATAAATTATGAATGAATTCAGTGTTTGTAAAATATATTCTTGATTGCAATCTTCTAAAATGTACTTGATCCCTGGACACTTTTGATGTGTGTGTAAACGAACCTCATCAACAGGTACATGACGTTCACTGCTGAACGAGGGCCTCCCACAATGATTTCTATTATCATAGTTAAGCCATTGATCGCCACGCTTTGCAGGCGGGTTGGCATTCGCAGTGGTGTTGTGGTTTAACTCACAGAGAGCAGTCCTCTGGAGAGTTCCCTCGGTCGCCTCTTACGACCCCCACGAAGGGAAAAGTTGGGCTGGAGCGTTGATACGTGTAGTTTATTCGCCGTCAATACTTGGCTGTACTTTTCACTATTCTTAAAATGATAAGCGCTCCAACCAACTAGATCTTAGCACTTTAAACTATATAAATACACTTCACGCCTTTTAATCCCAAAGCGTAGAAAAGTAGTAAAAAAGTAGGCAGAGGAACTTGCTTAAGCAAAATATGATCTTATGATGTTATCAGTTTTGCGCGTGAAGCGGTGCTCCATCAAATATGTTATTTTTGTAGTATAATTACTTAACGGAATTAATAATAAATAAATGAATGGAAATAACTTAAAGGAAAAAGAACCGACTTCAACCAGCAAAATTTTACATATATGAGTATGTGTTTTTGTCATGGATACCATTGTCGGAACTGAACCAAATTTATAAGGGATCAAACGGGAAGCACCAACTTTCAAATAAAAATAAAACATCAGAATCGGTTCACCCAGGCGAAAGTTCTGAGGTAACAAACATAAAAAAAATACAGACGAATTCTCCTTCTTTTTTGAAGTCGGTAAATAAATATTTTATTTTATTTTATTTTATTTATTTGGGAAGCCAACAAGATATACACCAATAAAATCCAATAAAAAAGCCGCAGACATTACGGTACAGTGCTATCTTAATTATAGGCTAACACAGAAAGGATAATATACATCTTACCTAAACTTACAATAATATTAATTTATAGTATAACAGACAGTGGACAGTTGATATTAAAATATAAATACATTACGTACATTTTTTATTTATTATATAGTGTGTTAAGTCTGCACGATTTATTGTGTTGAAGATATGTCCAGAATTTCGAAAATTTTCTTTTTAAAAACTGTTTTATTATCATGGAATATGTCCAAGTTACCCATTTTATGAATAAAAGAGTTGCATAATGACGCCATCCTATACAAAGGCGAGTGACGAGTCAAGTTGGTACAGCAATTATCCACAGCAAAAAGCTTGTAGATACCGGATCGGGGTACATGATATGGCAAGTTAATATTGATTTTCATCAATAGCTGTGGGCAATCCAAATGGTTATTTACCAACTTATGCAAGAAAACCAGGTCAGAACTCGTACGACGGTTTTGAAGACTTCGGAGTCGAAAATACTTCAGGCGTTCACGGTACGAAGGCAATTTCTTTGCAAGATTGTGTTGAAAGGAGAGGTGCCAAAGGAATCGTTTTTGGATCTTTTCGATTCTTTTTATATGGACTTCGTAACACGGAGACCACACCACGGAAGCATATTCCGCCGAAGAGCGAACCAGAGATTTGTACAGTGATATCTTAGAAGAAGAATTTTTAAAATATTTGCAATTTCGAATGACAAATCCAAGAGTCCTAAAACACTTATTTGCAACTTTATCGAGATGGGTGTTGAACGTGAGTTTAGTGTCTAAGGTTACTCCTAAATCTCTTATCTCCGTAACCTGGGTTAGCGGCGAGTTGCTAATATGATAGGAAGTGTTGGGGCCCAGCTTGTTACGCGAAAAACGTATGAAAAAGCATTTCCTGACATTAAGCTGCATTCGATTAGAACTGCACCAGTTGACGAACCTAAGTAAATCATTCTGTAATAAACAAGAGTCGTATGGTGAAGAAATAGGGCGAGAAAACTTTAGGTCATCCGCGAATAAATAAAAATTCGAGTGCAGAAAACACTTGTTTAAGTCATTCACGAAAATGGTAAATAATATAGGGCCTAAATGGGAGCCCTGAGGCACACCTGTAGGATTAGCAAAGTCCTCGGAGTTGAAACCACTAACAACGACACGTGACGAACGATTGCTCAAGTACGATATGCACCAATCGAGCAAGTTAGTAGGCAAATGCTTGGAAAGTTTCTGAACCAGCACTGTGTGATCCACACGATCGAACGCCTTCGAAAAGTCACTATAAATAACGTCAACAGGGATTCGTTTATCTACATAGTCAACCACATCAGAAACAAAATTAACAAGGTTAGTTTCCGTAGAACGGCGCGACATGAAACCATGCTGTTGTGGGTTAATAATGTGTCTGAAATGCCATTGAATGCGTTGGACTATGAGTGACTCAAACACCTTAGCAAAAACACAAAGCATTGAGATTGGTCTGTAATTATTGATCAACGCCGCGTCACCTGACTTCAAAATAGGAACAACAAGTGCCATTTTCCATATTTTAGGAAAGCTGCCAGACTGTAAAGACTTATTGTATAAGATCATCAGGGGGTAGGACAGGCCATCGGCGCAGCTGCGAATAAAATAAGATGGAAGACCATCCGACCCTGCGCCCGTGGTCTTGAGTCTCTTTAATTTGACAAGAACTTCCTTTGAAGTCAAGTGAATATTGTCAACCAATAAGTTATTCTGTGCATGAATAGCCTGCGATTGTACTGGTAAGTTTGGCTGCTGCTTGGCGTATACTGAGGAAAAATTTTTCGCAAATAGATTCGCAATGTCAGCGCCTTTCCCTGCAGTTTCATTGCACAAATACATTTCGGAGGGATAACTACTACTATTCTTCCTCTTATATATATATATTATAATATATAAGAGGAAGAATATAGTAGTTATCCTATAAGAATAGTATTATATATATATATATATTGATATTATTAGTGAGCGTCTACCTTATTCCATTTCGTATACACTCTTGTTGGTTTTAGACCGTCAGCCATTACTGAGGCAAACTTCACTTCGTCTTATTGTGCTTAATGTGCGCAAAAATTATTTGATTCCCATTTTAGTACAGTCATGGTCTATGAACATTTACGTTTTGTTAACGAACTAACTTTGGCGTGGCGCCGTAAGGTCATTTGTAGAGTCGGCTGTAAAAATGGGGTCTACTTTTAACCTATTAATGTTAGCTATTATGGATTACTTTTAACTTGTCACAATATCACAATTCTACCTTTGGCTGAGAAAGTGGCAGTGGCATGTGTCACCATAAACAGTAAGGTAGAGTTAGTAAAAAAATAAACCTTTTACCCTTAACCTGTGTGAGGTTTGATTGAATTTAATTAGTTTTAGACTGTATTTCAACAGTCTAAAGTTCAAAATAAAGTGGGAACTTTTTCCCCTTGCCAGGTAAAGCGATAGTGTCATTCATATGTGTTTCAACGTTGGTATACCAGATTCTTGGCCCTATGAATAAAAACATCCCTACTTAGGTGTGGTACTTATTTTTCTCTATATCTCTGCCCAAACCTGGGATTAACTCCTATGTACGTATAAAATTAGACAAACCGATACTTCTGAACCGATCTTTATGAAATTTTCGGTGCGATATCGATATAGGTCTGAGAATCGGCAGATATCTGTTTATCTTCAGACCAGCCCTGCCCCTACATACCATCCCCACAGCCTTATTTCATTAAATACATGGTGTACAAAGGCAATCTCTGAGGTGCGAACGTTATATGCCATAGGCTGGGTACACCAATACCCTTAAAATATCGAAATAAGTTTCCCAAGACAACTAGTAACTTTATAAACACCATGTAAGTCTGCCACCACGACAGTCCCCAGTAACCTCACGTACCCATTGTCACACGTCCATCCTAATCTTGCGAAAGTGTTCCAATTTCGAATTTCCCGCGCTCGGCGAGATCTGTCACGATTTTCAGGACGAGAATCGAGCCGGGGCGGGTTGCTCGATTTTAATCGCTCACGTAAGGCGTGCCGCACACGTGACTCACGCGTCGGCGGCGGTCCAACTTTCACTGATCGTGTGAGGACGGATTTACGGTAATATGGTCGGAGGTCGGACGGGGTTACATACTGGTGCACCTGCTACAGTTATATGAGGATGGCAAGGATCTTTTGGCGTGTGAACGTGGAATATTTTCTTAAAATTGTTTGCGTTCCGTGCTCTGTTGGTGCTTGTTTTCTATGGATATGGACTAATATTGACACAACATACCAAAATCACTACTACAGAATTATCTTTTTATGAATACACTTCCAGGTAAAGGTTAGGTACTTGCTAAGAAAATGCCCACGGGTCCCGATCGCGTATTTAACCCAACGTGTCTGAGGCTGCGCCCATCGCCGTTATAGGGTTCACACACCTTCTGGTGTGCGGGTTGCATCACGATGTTTTCTTTCACTGTATGAGCATAACGTTACGTACTCAAGCTCTGAAAAATAGTATTTTTGTCGGTTTTTGGTGCTTTTACTCTCATTACTCTTTTTTTCTCAGCAGAAAATTCAACATGAAACCATACCAAATACAGGATAAATGCAACTTTAACTACTGAATTTAATTAAAACACGTGTAAATTTGGAATAGCCCTGTAGTCGAATTTTCCCCGGTTCCTGTACCTAATAATGTACCTATCTAAAACTGCAAAAAGTTTTTTTAATCATATTAAACGTGAGTTAAGCGAAAGTATTTAAAGAATCTCTATAAAATATGAAGTGTAAACATCCAACGCGTTACATTGTAAAACCTGCCAACTTGAACTGAGATCAATCTGGCACTGCGGACAATTATGACAAAAGTTCAAGCTTTCTGCTCACGCTATGGTTATCACTGACCTACTACTCTATGGTTTATTTGTGAACAAATAGCAGTAATGGAACTAGATATTATTATTAAAAAGGTAAAACCTAAAACGGGGACCAAAGTCGTAAATATTTACTAAAAGCCATCAGTATTGTAGGTTAAGTAGAGCCAGGATAACAAATGTGTATGAAATGTACCGGGATACTTTGCGCAATATAACATTCCTAAAGCTTGTATTGCAGTGGTGTTAGCAGAGACAGAGTATTTTAACATGTCCCGCTGCTATCCTGCCTTTTCCACTTCGTTTCATCCTATCTTCCTTAATTAAATTACTTTGTGGGATACAAAACAGAAGGCTTTAATCTCTATAAAAACAGTGAGCGAAATTGCATAATGCTTAATAGTACTTCTAAAATATACATTCCATTACCATGACCATCGTGTTTAGTAAATGTAATCGATCACCTTGTCAGTTTCACCGAGATACCTTCATGAGCGGAATATTATTAATATATTTTTTTTTATTACTTTGCCGAAGCGCGGGCTTTTATCAGCAAATATTTTGTTTAGCACCACATTTTATAGTGATGGCGAAGTGGGATATAGGTGTCGAGTTGCCTGAAGGTGTGCTGAGAGCTTATTTTATAATAATTGGTAGATTATTCTGTGTTTAGATGTGTAGTAAGTATTATCGTTTAAGCTACTAAAACTTGTTGTTATTTATTTAATACGTTTTTAAATGTATATCATTCTACATACAGGTCGATTAATAAGAATGAATTGTATTCCATTATAGAATGTTGTAGATTATAGGGAACAGTAATAAGAAAGAAATTCTACAACTAAAATTACTATTTACAGAACGTAGAAATAGTTTTGCACGTGTTATTAAGCGTATTGAAACTAACATATTATAGGGTTCACACACCTTGTGGTATGCGGGTTTCATAGCGATGTTGTTCTTCACCGCATGAATGTACACTACTAGTACAGCCAGGTCTTGAACCCACAATCACCCGATTGCAAGTCCTAAGTGCTCGACCAATGGACCGTATAAACCAGACTATAGGCATTGCGCAGGAAACACATACATCGACAAATCATTCCAGTCTGCAGTTTTGTAAAAAATAAATAAATACACTTCACGCCTTTTAATCCCAAAGCGGGGTAGGCAGAGACACTTGCTACAGCAAATGCCCACGGTTCACCGAGCGTATTTAACCCAACGTAACAGGGGGTGAGCCAATCGCCGTTATAGGGTTCACACACCTTGTGGAGTGCGTGTTTCCGCGTTGCGTAGGCTCCGAAAAAGAGTCCCATTGGTACACGTCCAGTAGCCGGACTCGAAACCGCGACCTCCAGGTTACAAGTCAAGTTTTGTCCTTAAAAGCTTGTCTTAAATTTTCGCTTGTCTAACGACTTTAGCGCTCATCAACGGCCAGTTAGTCTCCATCGAAATATGCCCACAGATATTGAGGCACCAACAAATCACAAATACATTAACATTCAAACCGTTTTGCCACAGACAGCTAGATGGATAGCCCAGAGCTTTTAACATTTCAGCTGCTTAGTTTGACGTGGGAATTTGTCGGTATTGTAGTGTCACGGTCAACATTATTTACACAGTGAAAGTATAAATTGATCCATGTGTACAAAGAAAATATTAGCAACGCGAGCTCAATGTAAATACTGGATGGTATAGTTTAACATTCTGTAATAATGTGCGTACTTTTACTGATACCTCATTATAAACAACAAGTCACCTTTAAAACTGATTTTTATTAAGATAGATATATAAATAATAATAAATCTAGAAGATGTATTCAAGGATGCAATGTTATTACAATAGGATATTATTTTATGTCTTTACGGGTCTCGAACTGATCTGTAGTATCTTAAATAAAGAAATATTGTATAACAAGACACACATTGCTTTCATCCCATGTTAATTGCATTCCATGGTAAAAATGTAGACAGTGAAATATACTTACTTAAACACTTTTTTTTAATATTTTACTTATATAAATACTAGCTTTCCGCCCACGGCTTCGCCCGCGTTGTCTTCGGTTATATTGCGGTATAAAGGTATATTATTATTGTTTTCCCTCGGAAATATCAATTTTTCCGGGAACAAAGGACCTCGGAAAAAAGTACCCTTTTATTTAAACCGGACTTCTAACTATACGTCTGCAAATTAAAAAAAAATCAAAGCAATCAGTACAGTAGTTACGGCGTGAAAGCGGAACAAAGAAACAAACAAACTCACTTTCCCATTTATAATATTAGTAAGAAAACATCCAGACACATCTTCTAACAATTACTTAGCTCATCACCTAAGTACCTGTCAACGGTTGGAATCGAACCTACGACTTTACACAATAGAGACAGACATGCTCCCATTGGACATTTGGGCCAGAGTTTGTTTATGGCAGATTTTTCTTATGACGCTCGTACGGTGAAGGACAACATCGTGATGAAACCCGCACACCACAAGGTGTGTGAACCCTATAACGGCGATGGCTCACCCCCTGTCACGTTGGGTTAAATACGCTTGGTGAACCGTGGGTACTTGCTTTAGCAAGTGCCTCTGCCTACCCCTCTTTGGGAATAAAGGCGTGAAGTGTATT
>SJJU01012683.1:0-10465 GCA_012932125.1 Conopomorpha cramerella
TGTGTGAACCCTATAACGGCGATGGGCTCACCCCTGTCACGTTGGGTTAAATACGCGCGCGTGAACCGTGTGGGTACTTGCTTGGCTTGGCAAGTGCCTCTTCCTACCCAGCTTTGGGATTAAAAGGCGTCAAGTGTACCCAATACTCTAGTTTGTAATAAGGCACAGAAATATATTTTCTCTAACTATTTCACTCCATGTATGTAAGGATTACAGGTCTAGTTTTTTTTTTGTTCTGAGTGTTTTATCATCGTCGATAACCACATGACGTGCACAGCTGGACAACGGCCAATGGGGAATGTTCAGGGCCCCTGTTTCTCTTAGTTATGACAGATGGCGCTAGTTGTATTAGGGGGACAAATGTTAACGAAATTGCTAACTTCAAGCAGTCCGTATTGAAGGCGGCAGTAATTTTTTTTATTGTTTTCCTACATGCTACAAAAGTGTCTGAAGTCTAAATAACTCGCCCAAGTAATACAAAACGCACTAAAAAAAACGGGCCCGTTGGTGTAGTGGTCAGCATGTCCGCCTCTGTTCCGTAAGGTCGTGGGTTCGATTCCCACCGCTGACAGGTATTTAGGTGATGAGCTATTAAGTACTTGTTGGATGCGTCTGGGTGTTTTATTTATATAAGTATGTATTTAAAAAGAAGGACATACATTGACCAGATTGGTGATGTCCTGGCGGAAGGTGGCGTGAAAAGTACTCGAAACCGGAGGTCATGTATGAAAAGATGTATGAATGTAGATGAAGCGAAAGGGGTATGTCAGGACCGTGACAAATGGAGATCTGTAGTCTCTGCCTACCCCTCTGGGAGAAGGGCGTGAAGTGTATGTATGTTAAATAGAAAAACCATTGTAAAATTAAGTATATTTCGTTGTCTGTATTCCATAACAAGTGCTTTAGCTACTTAACATGAGATTAAGTCAATGTTTGTGTAGTTGTAAAATATTTATATTTATTTATCTGACAGGAGTCCCCCTGGACGTCTACTAGCGACATCTAGTTAAGAAACTTTTGTAGTTTGAGAATTCCCCATAGAGCACGTCATCATCATCATCATCAGCCCATACCTGTCCACTGCTGGACATAGGCCTCTCCAATTGCACGCCACTGTGATCTATTTTCGGCTTCTCGCATCCAGCTTCTGCCAGCCATCTTGCGTATATCATCAGTCCACCGTGCCTGAGGGCGTCCTACACTCCGTTTGCCGAGACGCGGTCTCCACTCGAGAACTCGTTTTCCCCAACGGTCATCGGTTCTACGGCAAATATGGCCGGCCCACTGCCACTTAAGCTTGCTAAAACGATGAGCTATGTCGATGACTTTGGTTATCTGTCGGATCAATTCATTTCTGATTAGAGCACGTGTAAACAATAAAACATCTGTTCTGTCTATTTCACTGTCCACCAACGTGTTAAGTAGTCCAAATAGGCGAACAAGTGCCCCAGGAAATCGTTCCACGCTCCATTATGAGGTCGCTATAATTCATTGTTTTTTTTTCATAAGGCAAGTATTGTACTGCAGGGCAACGGCCTCCCACAGCTGTTGCATTCACAACACATTTCCCTGTTGATACTCAAGTTCTTCTACAACTTAATTCATTCATTAAGTAGTTAAATATTTATATGGATTTTTAGTCATTAAATTTACCATTTACGCGAACCAAACGGTTTGCTTCTACTTTCATAGTGCGAACCGCTAGGATGTGGACTTGCCGGTGTCTGTATTTCCTGCGCAGTACAGTCTGAAGGTCTTCAAGTCACTGGGGTGAATAGGTACCTAATGAACAAGTGTGCTTCATCGTAGACCACATTGCTGCTTAACATCAGGCAGGATGGTGGTCAAACGCTTGTTCTTTGTGATAAAAAAAAATGCCTGGAAGAAATCACTCTGAGCACTAAGGTTGCAATTAGTCTGCCCTACCACAATAACACTGAAATTTATGAAATAAATAGGTACCTACTGAACAAGTGTGCTCCATCGTAGACCACATCGCTGCTTAACACCAGGCAGGATGGTGGTCAAACGCTTGTTCATAGCGATTAAAAAAAAAGCAATTTCATTGAATTTTATTGTTTAACTAGCTGACCCGGCAAACGATGTTTTGCGAATATGTATCTATTATATATTGCGGTATAAAAATTTGCCTATATTTTATTCTAGTGTATAAGGCATCATCGTGCCAAAAATATTAACCAAACCTGTCCAGTCCAGACGCGATTCGCGAACGAACAGACAGACAACTGACATTTTTTACAAAAATATGAAATTCGGCTTCTGTAACGGCAACTTGATATACTCCACTGTTTTTCGCGTAAAAAGAATCAATGTACAGTTTTGGACCCCGAACAGTTAGTTTTATTATAGTATAAATTTTTACTTGTCACAATGTATTAAGCAACTCTATCTTAATCAGTGGCTAATAATATTATGTATATGTTAGAGCGTCTGTGGTCCAGTTGGTCGGATACTTGACTTGTAACCGGGAGGTCCCGGGTTCGAGTCCGGCTACTGGACGTGTACCAATGGGACTCTTTTTCCGAGCCTATGTACACAACGCAACGCTTGTACGGTGAAGGACAACATCGTGATGAAACCCGCGCACCACAAGGTGTGTGAACCCTATAACGGCGATGGGCTCACCCCCTGTCACGTCGGGTTAAATACGCTCGGTGAACCGTGGGTACTTGCTTTAGCAAGTGCCTCTGCCTTTCCCCCTTTGGGATTAAAGGCGTGAAGTGTATTTAATATGTATATTACATTAATCATCTAGTATAGAGTCTCGGCAAACGGAGTGTAGGACGCCCTCAGGCAAGGTGGACTGATGATATACGCAAGATGGCTGGCAGAAGCTGGATGCGAGAAGTCGAAAACATATTACAGTGGTGTGCAATTGGAGAGGCCAATGTCCAGCAGTGGACAAGTATGGGCTGATGATGATGATAATCGTATAGAAACACAACAGAATTGCACTTGCGCAAAGCCGGGGCGAGCCGCTAGTGTATGTAGAGAAAACAAAATCACTGCACTAAAATAGCATCGAGCGAATACAAAAAGAGTAATCTCCACAAACTACATACATTATAATCTTAACAACCAAATCGTGGGGCCGATTAGCATCGGGCCCCGAGTCTCCGACTGCCCCATAAGTCATATTTTATTGTGTACCTCGGAATGTATTGTGACAATACAGATTTCTATCAATGTTTCTGTTCACACGCCCTAGATGCGGCCATGTGATATCGTACTCCATAGCGTCCGGCTGAGGATGTCTGTCTGTCTGTACAACTGGTACTACATAACTACGGAGGCTACCTCAGCGGAATCACGGAGACTAACTGGGTCAGCCATCTTGGTCTTGTCTATGTTAGAATTCACTGGCTTCTTAAGTAACAACTCAATATTGTTCACCGGGTATATAGGCGCGAATATAATCAAAGACAAGCTCGAGTTTATCTTTGATTATATTCGCGCCTGTATACCCGTGGAACAATATCTAAATATATAAAAGGAAAAGCTGACTGAATGACTGACTGACTGACTGACTGACTGACATATCAACGCACAGCCCAAACGGCTCAACGTAGGGACTTGAAATTTGGAACGGACGTACCTTAGGTACCATAGGGGTGCACTAAGGAAGGAATTCCCGAAATTACCACGGGAACGGGAATTAACGGGATATAACGTTTGTATGAAAAATCTAAACCGCTCAAGGTAGGCGCTTGAAATTTAGGATGCAGGTACCTTAGTACATTTAAAGCTAAGGTGCAACAGGCTATTGGAAAATTCCCATGGGAACGGGAGTTATCGAGAAAAAACTTTTGTATGATAAACCGCTTTAGTTAGACGCTTGAAATATAGGACGCAGGTACTAAACTACGCGAATGAAATCGCGGGGCTTCCGCTAGTTGAGTTATAATATCTGTGCGCGTTTCAATAAAAAATGTTCTCAAATAACAATCTTCCAATACGCCGTAAATGGTAGCCGAGAAAGATGAGTTGATCATCATCATCACCATCATCAGCCCATACTTGTCCACTGCTGGACATAGGCCTCTCCAATTGCACGCCACTGTGATCTGTTTTCGGCTTCTCGCATACAGCTTCTGCCAGCCATATTGCGTATATCATCAGTCCACCTTGCCTGAGGGCGTCCTACACTCCGTTTGCCCGGACGGAATGATGGTCAAAAACTTGCACAATTCAGTGTGTAAAGATTGTACCTTTAGAGTGGGCCTATCATGCACGTTAAGAGAAACATGACACAAAACAAATATGCTCTCTGATGGGCTGTTATCTCACGTGTCGTGCGATTCGGCTTGTTTCAACGAATCTCTGTGGGCTAGAGAAGCTGGTATTATAAATATAAATATTCTACAACAATACACACATTGCTTCCATCCCATGTTAACTTTACCACTTGTGTTGTTCAATTCCCTCGGGATAGAAGTCATATACCAATGTGTGCAAGCGTATTTAACCCAACGTGACAGGGGGCGAGCCCATCGCCGTTGTAGGGTTCACACACCTTTCATCACGATGATATCCATTACCGTTCGAGCCTTGCGTTGCCTACATAGGCTCTGAAAAAGAGTCCCATTGGTACACGTCCAGTAGCCGGACTCGAACCCGCGACCTCCATAATAAGGAACCATAGACTGGAGCGTTAGTAGGTAGAAGGTGATTTGCGGAATGGAAAATTCGTAGGTACTGTAAAATAATCAAGTAGGTAATTACTGACGCCCAGTTTCCAGTACGCTCATTAAACGTAATGTGGCATGTAACGTAATGTGTTTTCTTCCTTACTTTGCCTGTCAAAAAGAGACAGCTATACATTTAATGACATATTATGACTATGTGCTTTCCAGAAGTCAAAGCGAGAGATACTTTTTGTCAGGGTCCGAAAATTATTAAGTAAAATAATATGCAACTGATTTCTCGACTACTCTGCAGATTAACACATTCCATTAATATTTTCCATGCATACATATGTACATACATATGTACGTCACGCCCGTTTCCCGTAGGGGTAGGCAGAGATCGTGGACCTCCACTTGTCACAATCTTGGCAACTTGGCATCTCTTAATACAAAAATGCATAAGAGAGAAGTTGTTTGAACGACACGAAAAAGCGACATCTACATTTGATAGTTTGAAAGCCATACAGAATTGCGTTTCGTACCTGTTCAATACCCTGAACTTTCGTATCAGATTTTTCCTCTTATTTCTATACCGTCTTTAGTTTAATAACTATGTGGGATCCAAGACAGAAGGCTAGGCCCCCCCGGGATCTAGCCCAGTCGTCACTGATTGAACTCTTGTCTCTTCTGGATGCCGCTGTAGATCCTGGCTCTAACAGGAATCACAGTGGTGGGAAAGTGGGTGGGAATATCCCGGTTTTTTGTATCAGATGTCAGATTAAGACAAAAATACAGCTCTCTCGCTCTTACCATTACCTGTACACCTACCTGGTGTACAACAAACGATGGTGTTGGTCACTACCTACGTAAATAACTATTTATCCAGTCGGATGGGTGTGACCGCAATGTAAGCCCTAGGTGTTTGCCTGTCCATGTTTAATAGAATGTGAAAACACTAGGCACGCTAGGCGACTAGCAATCAAACGGATACTACTGGTCGATATGTTGTAGTAAATAAACAGTCTAATGGGGGTGAATGGCACGTTTGGACACGTGATGCCTGTTCAGGCATTTCCACCTTAACAGTTATTCCAATGCTAGAACGGGCACAATTCTTGGCGCAAAGAATAATGATCCTTAAGTGGCCCTGAAGCTTGGACAGTTAAGGACATGTTTTCATGATAGTAATGTGATGTTACGCCCTTTCTTCGCATGAAGGCAGAGTAGCAGTCTAGGTGGAGAAATTTTAATGGTTTTTTTAAACACTATAAACGAGCGTTTTGACCACCATCCTGCCTGAAGTTAAGCAGTGATGTCATGGTCGTGACGCACAATATAGCCTCACTGTCTGTATAAAAAGAAATTCGAAAGCCACGCGAATCCGCGAAATAAACGCTACCTTAACATAAAATAAATTAAATTGTGAACCCCATACAATTAATTCCTTTATCCCACTGGTCCTTCATGATAATAGTTTTCGGTTGAGTGAGTACTCAGTCTCAGAGTCTTTTGAGTAAAAGACGTTAGCCGTAGAACCGATGACCGTTGGGGCAAACGAGTTCTCGAGTGGAGGTCGCGTCTCGGCAAACGGAGTGCAGGACGCCTTCAGGCAAGGTGGACTGATGATATGCGCAAGATGGCTGCCAGAAGCTGGATGCGAGAAGCCGAGAACAGATCACAGTGGCGTGCAATTGGAGAGGCCTATGTCCAGCAGTGGACAAGTATGGGCTTATGATGATGATGGATGATGATGACTCAAAGACAGTTATTGTGTCACACTAGAGAGTCTGAAAAAAGTCTGAAAAAAAAATCTTTTGTATTTTTTAGTTTTTTTTCCATTTAAAAATTTATATTTTTTGTTGTATTAATTTAAATTAAGTTGGATTTGTACCAACTACACCCTGTACCTATGTGTTTTGTATTGTACTTTTTAATAATACTGACCCGCAACTATATTCACCCATGTTGTGCGGTCGACTGGTAGAGAATACTTTAGTATTAAGTCCACCCTTTGTACCTAGTGCAATAAAGTGTTAAATAAATAAAAATCAAGCGAAGCCGCGAATTCTTTGCTAGCTTCGTATAAATACAGGACAAAGCCCAGCCCTATATCAGATATTGAAACATTTTAATGCACAGGAGGTTGTCCGGCGTCCGTCCGTCCTCCGATACGACATCGATAAGGCTGAATTGTGAAATACTTTCCGCAATTTCTGTATTTGTCCCGTTCTTGTAACGCAAATCACGATTATAAAATGTATTACGCACGTAGTTAACATAGATACATAGACTCATGTCAATAATCCGATATGGGTTGGAGATAACTGAACGCATTTATACGGAATGTTCTGTTGGTAACTCGCAGTGGCGTGCACACCATATAGGCAAAAAGACTCTGCCTACCTTAGTATATTAGCTACCTGACCTAATATCTAATAGAGTTATTGATAGATCTTTTTTTGTTGTACTCACGACATAGGTTAACTAAGGTCCTGTGTTTTGTGGGTGAGTAGATATGTAGGTATCTATATTTTTTAACGACAAGTTACCTATACATAGGTGTCAATCCTTGGGGATTACTGCCTACCTTGTCGTAAAATCCAGTGCACGCCACTGGTAACTCGGTGGTACAGAAAAGCGGAAAGTAAATGGTATTTAGTAGTTTTATTTCTTCATCGTTATAGATAGCAATGGCGTGCACTGGCTTTTACGACAAGGTAGGCAGTAATCCCCAAGGATTGACACCTATGTATGAAACACAGGTGCCTACCTATCTACTCACCCACAAAACACAGGACCTTCGTTATCCTATGTCGTGAGTACAACAAAAAAGGTCTAGCAATAACACTTTTATGTAGTCGGGTAGCCAAAATACTAAGGTAAGCAGTGTCTTTTCCTATATGGTGTGCACGCCACTGATAGATAGATAGACATTTATTTAGTTCACATGAAACACGAAACACACATGAAACATAACAAGAATTAAATATGATATTCTGTCTGTAATAAGTGCTATTACATACAGATATACAGTAGTATAACACAAAGCTTCATGAAAGTCATGTATGATTTTAAAAACAAAAGTACGCTCCTACTTTAAATACACACATCAAAAGTGTCTAGGGATCAAGTACTTACATTTTAGAAGATTGCAATCAAGAATTTATTTTACAAATACTGAATGAATGAATTCATAATTTACTTACTCAAAATGGCGATACGTCATTGATACAGACATGGGGAATTAGGTAGGAGAGATTAGATTTGATTTAAATAAATTATATTTTAGAGCTAAAATTCTTGATGTGTGTGTCTTCTTTCCCACAAAAGAAAAATCAAACGTAAAAGTTAACATCTCAAGTTTTTTTGTTTAATCTGATGCGGTCGAATTGTAAAAGACTCCTTTCTTAAATCATTTAAAAATAAACATCGGAAATTGTATCATCGGAAGCTTACTGACGTAAAGTCCCATTATGTCTTTTGAAAATCCCCAACCAGCGTAACTTGAACTACACGTTACATACTAACAGTATGAAATCAAAGAGCTCGGATATCTGGACGCTGCGGCAAATCGTTCAGAAACTTTCAGATGAAATAGCTACGTAATTAGAATATTTTGCGTAACTTTGCAAAGTTTGTTGAAGGTAATAATTGTTCGTTGTTTCCGTTATACTGGTGAAGTTTCGTTGAAATTTTATTTTATGAAAAGTACTTCATTGTTGCAAAACATATTTTCAACATCTGGTAAAGTAAACACAGTAAACCTTTTTTAAAGACTTCACAAAAGGAGGTTTTCTTAAATCCACTGTTATGCTTTGTGTATCTTATGTATGAATAGATTGATTATTTTTTTTGTTGGAAATAAAATGTTTCATAGGTGATCCAATTATACGTGGGTCATGATTTGATGATCGCAGACAAGATCAAATCAAATCAAATTGTTTATTTCTTCATGGTTATAGGTAAGTGCTATTACATACAGATATACAGTAGTATAACACAAAGCCTGATGAAAGTCATTTATGATTTTAAAAACAAAAGTAAACGTCCCCGTTTCGAATTAATTTATTTTACTGACCAGAAGAAGCGGGATGAAACTGGCATCTTTTCAAAATCATTCATCAAGTCATTTCAAATCGGCAGGGCTGACATGTAAGTATACTTAAGATAAATATGACTTAATACTAATTTAACAAATACTTGATGACCGGATACATCTCTGACTGGTGAACAGCTTAAGGGCACTAAATGATCGACGAACGAAAATCGAAAAATTCAATGACATAGTTATCGGCGAACAACATCAAAAGTGTCTACGGATCAAGAACACTTTTAGCTCTAAAAAAAAAATTTTAATCAAATCTAATCTTCTGGATTGGTCTCCTACCTAATTCCCCATGCCTGTATCAATAACTTAACACCGCATTTTGAATAAATTATGAATGAATGCAGTTTTTGTAAAATATATTCTTAATTGCAATCTTCTAAAATGTACTTTATCCCTGGACACTTTTGATGTGTGTATATACGTAACAAATTAAACCTGTACTACTTTCCGCAGTGCTCATCCGAGTTAGAGATTTAAACTCAAAAGGATGATAATATTACAGAGAATATCTGCTTCACGTCACCGCACGGGAGCGTCCAAAAGAAACTATTTTAATAGGTTTTTATTCCGAGAAAACTGTGCTCGCGTTTCAAAGTCTATCAAAGTGAGAAAAAACATGTAACTAACGGATAGCGGGCTGAGAGAAATATTGCTTATGTACAGTCACGGCGGAAGAATTTGCTACGGCAAATAACAGACTTGCAGTGGCGTGCACTGACTTTTACGACAAGGTAGGCAGTAATCCCCAAGGATTGATACCTAAGTATAGGAAACTTGTCTTTACGAAATATATATAGGTCACCAACAAAACACAGGAACTTCGTTAGCCTCTGTCGTGAGTACAGCAAAAAAAGATCTAGCATTAACTACTATATTACTAGGTCGGGAAGCCAAAATACTAAGGGGGGTAGTGTCTTTTTGCCTATATGGTGTGCACGCCACTTCAGACTTGGGTTTGGGGGAATTATACCTTACCTTCGTATCGTGTATTTTTTTGCTTCTTTAAATTTTTTTTTTTTATAAAATCTCTAAAAATATTTTTTAGCTCGAAAAAAATCTAATTAATTTAAATCAAATCAAATCTTCTGGATTGGTCTCCCACCTAACACCCCGTGCCTGTATCAATGACTTATCACCACATTTTGAATAAATTATGAATGAATTCAGTTTTTGTAATATATATTCTTGATTGCAATCTTCTGAATGTACCTGATCCCTAGACACTTTTGAAGTGTGTACTTTAAACCGGGTATAACGACGCGAAGTTTACCAAAAACAAGCTTTCAGAGATGATGATGATGACGCATTCAGCTTACCTGCGTTATTTGACGTTGGTGTATTTTCAATGTTTCTTTAAAAACATTTTTTTTGTTTTTGTAGAAAAATCTCTTTATAGAATACCTCACGAAAATCCGTTGCGTAGTTGTTAAAGATCTCAGCATACTTAGGGATAGGCAGCGGGAGGTGACTTTGTTTTATACTATGTAGTGATTTGCAAGTATATTTTTATTTATTATACTTAAAAAAAAACACTTCACGCCTTTAAATCCAAAATCGGCGTAGGCATGTATTATACCATATGTATAATTAAACCTTCTACTGGAATTACTCTATCTACTAAATAAAAAAAAATTATACATACAGACGAATTGAGAACCTCCTCCTTTTTATTTGAAGTCGGTTAAAAAACCGCATCAAAATGCTATAGGTA
>SJJU01012685.1:0-12049 GCA_012932125.1 Conopomorpha cramerella
GAGGGAACTCTCCAGAGGTCGGGCAGCAGCGCTCTCTGTGAGTTAAACCACAACACCACTGCGATCGCCAACCCGCCTGCCAGGCGTGGCGATTATTGGCATTTCCCCCCCTAATTAGCATAGAAATCATTGGCCCTCGTTCACGTCGGACGTCATGTTGCTCATGATAATAAGGCTAGGGATAACGTGCATCTTTTTTGAGTGAAAATGAACCTTTATGTCTAATGACATTTATATGCGTTTCAACTTCAGTTTGTTAGCCGACTGTACATAAGCCGGCGAAGTTGGCAACGCATAATGATGTGGGTGTATCTACATCCTACGCATTATGCCCGAACGTCTATCAATAATGCCGCAGTGGGATCAAAACAACTTCAGTCGATTTGTTGTATTTCCAACTACAAAAAAAAAACTGCCTTTCATGTTAAAGAAAAACAGAATGAGAATGCTTTGAAATGTCGCAGTATTTTCTTATTGATCATCGAATCTTTATATTCGTGCTGATATGGGAACAATGTAGTCACTAGTTTGGTTTTTTTTTACAAAAATATTATATTAAAAAATAAATGAAAACTAAAAAAGCTTTTCGTAAACCAAGATTTTAAATGAGCTAAAAACCGCCTTATGGGATTTAGATAAACATCATTTTATTTTCGAGTTATGCTTAGCCAGGCCTTTCACTTGAAGCCCATATTGAAGGGGTGCATTAAAATTATTAGTCCGCCATCTTGAAGGTGCCGCCATGTTGGACTTATCTTGTGAAAAAAAAACATGCATTGTCATTGAACTGAACATGTGCTCATAATTTCAGGATAATCGGTTGAGTATCTTTTAAAAAAGAATGTATAAGATATAACAGGGTGGATTTTTTTTTTGTTAAATACAATGAACATAATTTCGTAATGCGATATGTCGGAGCCGGCATAGTAAAATAAAGGCAGGCACAAAAAAATAGTAGTTTTTATTCAAAGAAAACACATAGCGTACCTTCGGTAAAATTGTTTGTTATCCTGGGCTGAGTGACTATCTTGAGTTTTTTCAGTGTTTTTAATTTGACCTTGTTTTTAATATTATACTAGGTATAAAATGACCTTTTTTTTCATTACTCCGCATTGTCGCCATAGTATAAGTTGTTCATATTGACGAACCCAACAACGTTTCCAAAACCATTGCTCGGGGTCCTTTTACACGCAGTATAGTATATGGATCTAAGGCGACTTTTCCCTTCTTTTTCATGTTAACGGTTATAGCTAGTTATGTTTCGTAGTATTTTGGCCTATTTGAGATTACACAGTCATAATAATGCTGCAACGAAACGAGCAAATGCACTAAAACGCAATGGCGACGTTTAATTTAACGATAAATTCTATAATAGCGTGCTTGTTCCAGTAAAAATGTTGTAAATGATACATTTTCTCGGTGACTTTTTTTTCTCTTTTTCCTTTTAAACTCCACTTAAACAGTGGCGTGAGATATGGCAATAGAAGGAGGGCATGCTTATAGCAGTGTAATCTCTTCCGGATCACTAACTTTTACGATATAAACCAATATAACCTTTACAGCAAAGAAAATAAGCTTTATATTTAAAAAAAAAACTGAACCGCACGTCGCCCTACCACTGAAACCTTACTCCAAGAAAGTGTACATTGGAACAAACACAAAGTATTTTAAATGTCTCGGTATGTTGTTCGTTGGAATATCTGACTTTTTCACAGAGCTCTAAGGTCGATATTCAAAGCTCAAGTCAGATTTCACCTTATCGTATAGATGTCCAGTGAAACAAAAAAATACAAGCCAGAATGGTAATAATGACTGACGAAAAATGTCAAGTATTTTTCTAGAAGGATTTGTTATAGGGGTTAATGAACTTATAAAACTTGTATGAGTTAAATTAAAATTTGCTACTGGCTGCACGTGGCTCAAATTAACTGTAATTTATTAAGTGTCATAATCCTTTATAACTGCTGTTTTCTTAACTTGACTTTAAAGTGTATTGAAAATACTGCAATTTACGGAATTTCAGTTTTTACAGGTAAAGAAATATTAAAATATCGCATGGCAACAGAATATTTATATTTTAAAAATACAATTGTATAGGCTACTGGATGTGAACCAATGGGACTCTTTTTCAGAGCCTATGAAACCAGCACACCACAAGGTGTGTGAACCCTCTAACGGCGATGGACTCACCCCCTGTCACGTTGGGTTAAATACGCTTGGTGAACCGTGGGCATTTGATTATTAAGCAAGTGCCTCTGCCTACCCCGCTTTGGGATTGAAAGGCGTGAAGTGTGTTACAATTGTATTTCTTACAAAAACATAGCTTTTATTACCAAAGCAGGACGGCCCATGGTTTCTATCCTAACATAACGCAGCGTGATAGCGGGTAACCCTATCGCCATTACAGTGTTCACACACCTTGCGGTATGCTGGTTTCATAAAGATATTATCTTTTACACGCAGGTCTCGAGCCCACAACCGATTGTAAATCCAAGTACCGAACTACTATACAGATGCTTTTTTATATTTTTATTACCATTTACTTGTACACAACAAGCTGCCAATAAAAAGTCATTATTATATGCATGAATGAAAAAAATATCGCTAAGCATTAATGATCTGCCAGATGAGAGAGATGGCAGATTAATCCATACACTTTCCATATAACTATTTATGTATTCATATAAAGTACAACTAGTGAACGCCCCGCGTTTTTATTCGCGATTCTTCAGTATTACAAACGAATACTCCATATATAGCGACGCATCCCACAGGATCGAGATAAAATTGTCCTATGTCCGTTTTCTTCCGACAATTTTCAGCCTAATCGGTTCAGCCGTTCTTGATTAATAGATAGTGTAGCACGATTATTTTTTATCATAAAACTCATCAACCCCCAACCCAAACCTTTGACCCTAGAGGGGTTCCTTTTATGATGTTTACGTGAGACTAGAAAGGATTTTATTAACTTCAACCCGTGGTAAAAAGGGGGGTAGAAGTTTATCTAAATATATAAAAGGAAAAGCTGACTGACTGACATATCAACGCACAGCCCAAACGGCGAAACGTAGACACATGAAATTTGGTACGGACGTAGCTTAGGTACTATAGGGGTGCACTAAGAAAGGAATTCCTGAAATTCCCACGGGAACGGGAATAAACGGGAAAATTATTTTGTGTGAAATCTAAACGGCTCAAGTTTTACACCTCTAAATTTGGGATACAGGTCTACTACGCGAATGAAATCGCGGGGCGTGCACTAGTAATAACATATAATAGCGGGGAAACACTGAGTAATCATTCATATAGGCAAAACAACGTATGCCAGGTCAGGTAGTATATATATTATAGATAGACACACTACGAGAACCGAGGAATAAAACGTCCGCCTATCTTATAGAATATTCATAAAAAAATACTACACGGATATGTTTTTTTTTTATTACCACCCCGGATATTTTCAGGGCCGACTTCTGACATGATATACGACGTATATCAACGTATCAAATAGGCACCATATTTTTCTTTATTTGTTACGAAAAAATCACTGCCGTCTTAACCAATAAACACGGTTTATCTGATATCATAACGAGCTCAGCTTAAATTGTCAGTTGTATGTCAAAAACGGAGTGACCAGTTTCAGTAGACCTGTCATAACTTCGATGTAAGTTACAACGCGTTTATTGGTAAGGGGGTAAGTATATAATTTGACAAGTTGATAGTCTGCTTTTATAACGTTATTTTTCGATTATTGTTTTTGACATCGGTTTATTATTTCATTGAAACTCCCTAGTGAAATTTCCGGGATGAATAAAAAGTAACCGTCTGCCAGTCGTTACCAAAATGGTGGGTGAATATTATTGGGTAAATGTTATATAACAGCCTATACTCGGTATAACTGATACCAAGGATCGTAAAATGCGTAAATAATTGAAAACAAGTTTCATAGTCAATTAACTTTTAATTATTACATAATTAAAGCTCTGTTTTCAATGAAATTCACTCGTTTTTTTATCACTCTTGATCATCATCATCATTTTCCTGCCCTTATTCCACAGCGGGTGGGGTCGGCGCAACATGTTTCCTTTCACCATTCATCTCTGTCATTCGTCATCTCTGTAGTTACGCACATATCATTTTTCACACAGTCCCTCCATAACTTCTTTGGTCTCCCTCTGCCCTTGTATCCTTCCACATTCATACTCATCACTTTCTTTGTTACATAGTTTTCATGCCTCTTCATGACGTGCCCATGCCATCTTAATCTGTTACTCCTAATATTTTCTGCCACTGGTGCTACTTTCAGGCTTCCTCTTATATAATCATTCCTAATCCTGTCTATTTTAGTAACTCCATATACCCATGGTAACATTCTTATCTTTGCTTCATGTATTCTGCTTACGACCCTTGATTAACGAAATATATTTTATTGAAGGTTGAATATCGAGGATTCCGGCCCTCTTTCTCGCTCTAGCAAATGGCAGTTATGAGCCATAGAGAAGGATAGGGCGAATTCAATTGTCAAAACCAACTTTGAATTTCATCTTTGTGGTCACATTATCTCAAATAAAATGCCATAGAAGATTTATACAACTCTATCTATGTTAGAAGAAAGTTCGATCAAGAAAGTGGTCTATCAATTTTTGATGGCACTTCCTGTGTCACTAAAACATCGATAAGGCAGTGTTGTTATTTATATGTGACAAGTAAAAATGAACCTTATTGTCTAATAGCATTCAATAGTTTGAACCTTAGGGTAGTAGACCAGTGTCTTTAACAGTGTAGGCTTCTATCTCGTTCTAATGCGCATCTCGCGAATGTCGCACGACAAAACTAGAAAAATTCCAGCACTTACGAAGTAATAAGTCGAAGGTTAGTGCAGGGTATTTGAGATTATTTTCTCGAGCTACTCTACGTCGAGGTTGTCCTACTCTGACACGAACTATAGAAAGAGACAAGTTCACAACTGTACGTACGTAACCGTGGTCGCTTCGCTTCACATGTATCTGCTACCCGTGTTTACTCTTCACCTTCATCAATAATTCAGGAGGCGGGGGTGGTCGCATGCCGCGGCCGCATGTCGTATATCTCACATTAAAATTACACAGGAAACGTTTCTTTCAGCTACAACTTGTATGTGGTGAAATAAATAAACTTTATTGCTATAGCAAAAATTGATTAGATACGGCGTATTGGGAATGGAATGACTTGAAAACTTAAAGTTAGTGCGTGTAAATGGTAGGACGCCCTCAGGCAAGGTGGACTAATGATATACGCAAGATGGCTGGCAGAAGCTGGATGCGAGAAGCCGAAAACAGATCACAGTGGCGTGCAATTGGAGAGGCCTATGTTCAGCAGTGGTTGATGATGATGATGATGTGTAAATGGACTCCGAGCAATGATATTATACTAGATTGCGATAAGGCTAGGAAGTACAAAAACCTTTTTTTCGTGTCCACAAAGAATAGTATCTATTGTTGCTTAGGTAGATGACATTTTGGATGAAATGTTTGACCGTGTGGGTCGGAGCCCTAGAAGATTATTCCTTTATCAGATTCGTGATGTCCTGACCGGAGGCCGGCGGGGGCGTACTGAACATCCGTAACTGGCCAGCGAGTATGAAGAGATGTATGGATGTGGAAGAGATGAAAGAGATTAGTCAGGATTAGAGAAGTGGTCTCGCCACTGAAGGTTCGTTATTTCTGCCTACTTGATGTTAATAAAAAAATAAAAATAAATACACGCTTTTAATCGCAAAGAGGGGTAGGCAGAGGCACTTGATAAAGCAAGTACCCACGGTTCACCAAGCGTATTTAACCCAACATGACAGGGGGTGAGCCCATCGCCGTTATAGGGTTCAACACCTTGTGGTGTGCGGGTTTCATCACGGTGTTGTCCTTCACCGTACGAGCGTTGCGTTGCGTACATAGGCTGTGTATGAAAAATAGTCCCAGTAGCCGGACTCGAACCCGGGACCTCCCGGTTACAAGTCAAGTATCCGACCAACTGGACCACAGACGCTCTTAATATTTCAAAGTTATTTATGTTACTTATGTAATCTATATAATGAGTGTATAAAGAACCCGAGCAATGGTCTTAGAAACGTCGTTAGGCTCGTCAATGTAAACAACTTTTACAATGGCAACAATGCGGGTAAATGAAAAAAAAAATGTCATCTCTCGAGCCACGTGACGTCCATTGCTGGATACGCTCAATGATTTCCATGATAATTTGGGCTGAAACGGCAATAATCACCACGCGTTTAGGCTAGTTGGCGATCGCAGTAGAGCTGATGTCACAGAAGTTGAAGTCACAGAGAGCGCTGTTGTCCGTCCTGTGAAGAGATCCCTCGGTCGCCTTTTACAATCCACACGACAAGAAAAGTTGGGCTGTGGTGGTGACACATCTATTCTATTCGCCGTTATCACACGGCTAAACTCATCACTATAGCGTATGTCCTAAAGGCGGATGCCCTTACCACTAGGCCTAGCTGACCATCTCAATAAAATAAAAGTAGAATAGCTAAAAAAAACAGACAGAACTGTACCTGAATATTTAAACACTTACAGCAAATTGTATTCCAATCAAAATCATATTACATTAAGGTCATTACACTAGCATTTTAAACTACTGGTGCAAATAATCGCAAGGTACATGTTATAGTGAAATGGGACACTCGACTTATTACGAACACTTGTGAACCTATTTATACTGAGCCGTTATGTAATACCTTATCAGTATCAAAGTAGCTCAGCTTAATACTGAATAACCAACTAGCTAAGACCTTTTGTGGGGTTCAAGTGGGGTGCAACAGCAGCCAGGTCAACGGCAACCTATCGATCGCTATCTTTGCAATATTTATTTCACACAAACCAGTCACGGTATATTGAGCTTTATTGTTATAGAGGTAAATACTATCCAGGTGGAGAGGTATTTGATACGGCAGATATAAAATTGCTGGCGAACTGCGACTGCAAGAGTGCATCGAACGTTTGCGACCTAAATGGATACTTGGCAAGGGATGTATTTATTAGTTATATTCATTTTGAAATGCGCCTTGGTCAGAATCAATGGGGTTTGAAGACCGATAATTATCTATCATTTGGGAATATGGAAAGAGAAAGACACTCTTTACATTTACAATTTAAAAAAATGTTGTAGACAATGTAAAAAAAAAACTTTATCATCATTTCTTAACTTAAATATTACCTACCCTAGATAATTACTAGTTACGTAATATCGATCCTATACCAAATAAACAGTATGTAGGTACTTACCTAGCCTAGATACATAAAATATTTTACATAGATAATATCTTCCTTTTATTAATGCACTCTATATTGACATTGGAGATTTGCATGGACCTTTTTTCTTTTACTTACGACTATGGCGCTAGGTGTTCTAGGGGGAATAAATGTCAACGAAATGAGTAACTTCAAACAGTCAGTATTGAAGGTGACAGTATTTTATTTGGTAAGTTTACATGTTATAAAGGTGTCTGAAGTTTGGATAACTTACCCAAACAAACGTACAAAAATTTAACTGACAGAATTGTCACTAGAACTACTTCATTAGAACCCACTAGCGACATCTAGATAAGAATTTTTTGGTATTTGAAAATTCCCCATTACTGTAGAATGCAAAAAAAAATAACGTAGCTTTCCAGCAGTAAAGAATTTTTCAAATATATCCAGTAATTTCGGAGCCTATTCAATTCAAACAAACGAAAAATAAAACCATTCCTCTTTATAATATTTGTATAGAAGATACGATAGAATAGAATAGACCTTCTCCTTTTTTGAAGTCGGTCGAAAACTAAAATAGTGCATTTATTAACCGTAATTTGGTAGTCCATTTGCGGTAAAATCATCACTTTCGCTTGTCGAACCGTCTGTCCCGGGCTGCGCGCCACCAATTACTAGGTCCGCAATGCAATTCTGTTACAGTGAAACTTCATCAATTTGAGGTCAAATTTTTTCCAAAAAACCTTTAATCAGTACAAGTCTTTGCGTCTACTTTCATAGTGCGAACCGTCAGGATGTGGAATGACTTGCCGGAGTTTGCGTTTCCTGCGCAGTACGGTCTTCAAATCGCGGGTGAATAGGTACCTAACCGCAAAAATAATACACCACGTCGCTGCTTAACATTAGGCAGGTTGGTGGTCAAATGCTCATTGTGATATATTTTTTTTTTTAAAAAGTCTGTGACGTGAAAACCCCGCGGGATTCCTGATGGATACTGTCTGATATTCTCGACCACAAACCTTTCTTTGACAAAATATGTATCTATTTTGTAGAAAGGATAACTAAAGATTAGTATTTTCCGTAGTAGTAGCCCTACGTTTCCACCGGTCAAACATTCACAAAAAGATATATTTGACATGTCATATCCGTGTACGCTGATTACGTCGTATTTCACGAACAAATCACCAGATCCATAGGCCCATGTCAAACATGTTTTCTTGTTCTTGCCTCGCCGGTGGAAATTGTACTTTTTCCTCCAAAAAGGTGAAGGAAACATTTCACCATAAGCGACCTATAAGTGAACTACACAAATATAAATATTCCTCAACAACATGCACATTGCCTTCATCCCGTGTTAAGTAGCTAAAGCACTTGTGTTATGTAGTTCAGACAACGAAATATACTTACTTAAATACATTTTTTTTTTCTTTTAAAACATCCAGACACATTCGAGAAGTACTTAAAAGCTCATCATCTAAAAACCTGTTAGCTAGGTAGGAATCCCACGGCCCTACGAAATAGAGGAGACGTGCTGGCTACTACACCAACGAGCCCGTCGACACATGGAACAAAACCATGCATTCCAAAAAGTCCTGAATATGTTGCGGAAGATGGAATGTGTTTTTTTTTTCTGCTAGACCGGTTTCTCTTTAAATAATTAAGCATCGGTTATTATGCTGCAAAAGTGCATCGGACGTTTGCTACCTTAATAGATACCTGGAAACTTGTTTGTCCTCCGGTTTCGACAACTTTTTCACGCTACCTTTCGCTAAAACTTCATCGATCTAAATCTACTATACTCTGGTAATTGCATCGCACTGGAATTGCAACGGCATACGATGTGCATTGCTGGTCTTGTTACTTTCATTTTATTGTCGTTCTTAGTAAAACAGTGATGCACATCGTACCTACGTTACGACGCAACTACAAAAGTGCAGCAGACTTGGCCACCTGGTCAATGCTCTCACCCTTACCATTGACTGTGGTTAGATTGAATTGAAATTGTTTCCTAGCCAAAAAGTCTTCATTCCGTATTCTTTAGAGTGCCTAAATAAAGGAGAAGTATTATTATAAAGCGAAAGTATTCGATTAACCAACCGGAGGTCATGTATGAAAAGACGTATGAATGTAGATGAAGCGAAAGGGGTATGTCAGGACCGTGACAAATAGAGATCTATTGTCTCTGCCCACCCCTCTGGGAGACAGGCGTGAAGTGTTTGTATGTATGTAAATTAACCAAAGAAAAGACATTTCTGCCACAGATCAAAGTAGCCCGAAGTCACGGTATGTCACCCATAGATCTCTTTCGTTAAATCATAATTTTGCTTTTCAACGTTGGTGACTATACTTCCCTTCAACAAAGAGAAATACGTATAAGAACTTTATCACAATATTCACGACTCAGTGGCAATTTCCCTACGAGATGGGGTAGTTATTGGGAACTAGAATCGGGCCCCGGACGTGTCCATTAACCAAAGTGCTAGTCGGATGCCACATGGGTGCTACTGGCATTCAGAATGTATCACACTTGGCCAATGAACGTTGAACTCTACGGAGTATAATATCACTATGAAAAACGGGCTCAGTGGAGAACAGGGCATGCCGTCGTGTACATTTAAGAGGACATTGATGGAGGTAACGTGAACCGTGCGGACTTTATGGTCGTCATAGTTAGTTTTTGCACAAACTATGTAGTCCAATGTTTTTTTGTTCAACACTTTATTTAGTCATATAACTCGTGCGAATGCGTTTTAGTGGCCGAGTCGAAAAAGTTTGAATAGCGAAATATATTTTCGCAATTTTCGAGGAGTAATTTTGTGTTGTTGTTTTCAACTAAATGAAAATACTTTGCGTGCTCTTTTTTGCTCGTGAATTTTTCAATTTAAAATATTGTACGTGCATTATTTTTACTTTACTTTTATATACTTGGGATTATTTTGGTTATTTTTTTTTATTCTGTTTGTTTTTTATACATTTAGAATAAGACGTCTCGACACGTCAGGTATATTTTCCTGTTTAAATACTACAGAATTTCTTATTTTGTTTCTGTTATTGCTCTTCGTGTATTTTGTTTCAATTCAACTAAGCTTACAGAAAGAAATGTAAATTTTTTCAAACAGAAAAGTCGGTCGAGGCGTTTCGGAGGAATGCGAAAACAAGCATCGTGACACGTGTTTTAACAGTGTACTTCATCGTAGACCACATTGCTGCTTAACATCAGGCAGGATGGTGATCAAACAACAAAAACAACAGTTAATGTTAGCAATACGAATTCGTACAATAATGCGTAAATATGAATCACACTAACGACGTCGACTAGCAAAGCAATCAATATCATTTTGTTGGTGAAGCTACGCGACAATTTACAATTGGATCAAATTCGTTTCACAATATGGAACCTGTTCTGATTGACAGATTAATCAAAGCCTAACGGAAAACACGGAAGCTAGAGACCTCCGAACTTTCGAGTACTTTGAACAGTGTAGAATTCACAATGAAAGGATTTTGCATTTTTAATTTATTGTACACAATCAATGTAAACATTAAATTCTTTTTTATGTTTGTTCGCGAATTTTTTTTTTTTTTGTTTGTTAGAAAATATTTCCAATAATGATGGCGAAACCATGATCGCGGCCTGTAAGTAAAAAAAAGTCAAGTTATTTCTTTGAAATTATAACCATGCAATATGCAAGTATTGCGTGAGTTAAATAGCGGGTATTTCACTAGATACTGTTAAACTCATTGATGTGCACACGACATCGCTTCATACTCGTAACTTCGTGCGAGGGTCGATAGGGTTGGACACTCCCTCATTCCCCGCTTGAGATTTGGGTTGAGAGTAGGGTTGGAGTATAACATGGAAAATGTAAATTACTTGCGCTTTATACTGAATGAAAAGGATCACTAGAACCAAAAATGTTCATAAAAATATTCGATTCGATAAAAATATTGTAAAAAAAAGAGTTTACTATATTATTTATCTTATATTGAAAAGTAAACTTTATCCCGGAAACCTTATCCAGCTTCCGGGAATCGATGTCCAACAGCATCTCAGCCAAACATGCTTCCGGTCTTTTAACCGTTAAAGACGAAATAAATGTGGTTCTTCGTATTCAATACTACATTTTAAGAAATGTATTTCTTTGAACGACGTTCTTACAAAGAATCTAAAGTTCAACATAAAGAATCCCGATATAGTCTATAGGTAATTTCTTTCCTGTTTCAGTACATAAATTCTACAGTAAGTTATTTTTGTCGAAGCTTTCTGGCGATATAAATCTGTCTGTAATATTTTTAACATTACAATAATTTTAAAGAAAAATGGACTGACTTCAACCAGTACCTACCACCCTACCCCACCTACCTAGCTGGCCATTCGATTTATCAGAGCCGCCATCGTCAAACCCTCATCATCAAAACCTCTTAAATAATTATCTTCGTTCCAACAAAAAAATCATCAAAAGCAATCAGCGAACAAACAAACATGAAAAGCAAGTCGCTCATTTACTGCAATAAGTCACAATATTTTGTTATTGTGAAAAGAATCCTTAGTAATAGTAATAAGATTGTTATTTCAACAGTGACACATTGTGAGATGTCGCGTTGTTATTTATTTATTTAATTTATTTATTTGAACACTATGGAAAACATACAGCATTATTAATTCTTATTAAAATTAGTAGTTGGTTAGGTTAATGTTTTTACTATCATGGGGTGGGAGTGGGTAGACATAAAATAAGCGATAAAAATGAGCGATAAGTATAAATAAGCGATATATACTGTGGAATTGAGTTACCTCCTTTTTC
>SJJU01012686.1:0-19161 GCA_012932125.1 Conopomorpha cramerella
ACGAGATAAACACTCAATCCACTATAGGAAACAACTTTCTCCAAAGTACTCCATGTCAAAAATGAATATCCCAGACCAGCTGGAATAAAGCTATTACTCAGAGACCCAGTTGCCCCCTTGAGTTTTAGCTTTAACCTAACAAAGTATTGTTTTGCAACAAAAACCTTTGAAATAAAATAAAAGCCAGGTTTTGAATAGCGAACAAAATTAAAGAACTCTTATAAAGTGCAATGGACTGGGAACTGGGCTGAAAAACGAAATTCCATTCATTAGGATTTCTGGATTGTGAAACACAATCGAAGTTCATAATGTTATTTGTATTTTTTATGTGTCTTCTGTTTAGCTTTATACCGTAATTGTTTCGTACTAGATGTACCCTGTTCCCGTGGGAAATTTGGGGTAAAATATAGACTATGTCTTATTCCGCTGATATATGAACCCAGCCCAACTTCTCCCGTCTGAGGGGTCGTCGGAGGCGCCTGAAGGAACTTTCCACAGGACGGGCAGCAGCGCTCTGTTTGAGTTAAACCACAAAACCACTGTGATCTCCAACCGCCTGCCTGCGTGGCGATTATTGGCATATCCCTCCAAATGATCATGGAAATAATTGGGGTAGGCCTACACCTAGAAGTGGACGTCTGACGGGTTGGGGTGCTGACACATGTATGTGGTGCAACACGTGCTTAAATTTATTAATCGGTCGCGATTGCCGAAGACAGCTGGAATAACAGCACTTCGATTGAGGGGTATTTGTTGTTGGTTCTATTTCTATTTTTGGAATAATCAGAACTTTGGACAAGTTTTGTAAGAGTTGCATTAAGTATTTACTTGTATAAGTTGATCAGGTCATCTATATTGGGCGTCTGAGCTAGAAACTTATTCCCTAAGGTTAGAAGGTAAGGAAGTTATTCTGTATTGTGAGAACTGTTTGGCAAAATTAGCATTACTGGTTAGTAAACTATGAGCCAATAAAATATAACTACTTTTTTTGCAATGTTCCTGTTATTGTTGATTACATTTACGGCTAGCTTCGAATATATTATTTATTTTTTTGTACGATTGTGATGGATCAGTGTCTTCTAGAACGACGGTCGCGGGTTCAATTTCTACCTCCATATTTAGCATAAGGAGTTAAGAATGTTAATATGGGTCTTTAGTTACAAGTTGCTAGCTCATAACCGGAATAAACCTAATATCCAGATCCCATAGTCAGCTCCTACGATATATCGGAAAGAAAGGTAGTTGATGCAGTCTATTTATATACCAGATTAGCATAGAAAACATATAAAAAAGGTTAAATTAAAAATGTTAGCGAAACTCGAGAAAATAACTCAATCAAAATATAATACTAAAAAAAAACCCAAAAACAATACTTCTTCATATCGAGGCAAATCAGCTGATCCGTAATCTTCTATATATGTAAAACAAAGACGGGTTTGTTAGAATACTTATTATAACTCAAGAACGATTCAACCGATTAAGCAGAAAATTGGTGGGGACGTAGCCTAGAACCAGGAGACTAAATAACAGAGGATGCTTTTTAACCCGTTCCTGTGGGACTTAGTTCAAGTATAGAGGGTGCTATAGTTTGTATGACATACTGAAACTGCGCGAATGAAATCGCGGGGCGTCCACTAGTTTTGTATAAAGAAGTGACATTTCCCCTTAGTTTTTAGAAAAAAATAGACTCATTTAGAAGCTGACTACGTACGACTTAGCTTTGAAATAGCTGTATTAGTTCCCGTGCCGTATCCAGCTACCAAATCAATCTACGACATGGGATTGAATTGTTTTTTTTTGTTTTTGGCCTATGTCTCCTAAAGGAAAGTTCTTGGATATTTGCTTTTTGACTTTCTCTAGTTTCGCCAACGTTTTTGATTTGACGTTGCATGCAATCTATATTGCATTTTATGTGCTACAAAATCTTTCTCGGAACAACAAATAGGGTCATCAATATTACAGACCTGTTCTTTGCTTGCATTACCTCCTAAGAAGCAGCTCCTCACCTACCTACATGTTTACAAGGCTTTATTCCCGAGATGAGCGTCCGCAGTTTTAATTAGATCCGCTACGAGGACAAGAGAAAAAAAAGATGGAAAATAAGATTTCTAATCTTAGTTCTTGAATGAGCCTTTTATTTTTACACAAGCTTTTGATTAACCTTTCTGCAGGCACTATTTATATTACAGCGGGGCGATTACAGGCATGTTTAATTCTGTTCTTGTGCAGAATATACAAATAAGGAAGGGATTTTCATTAAAGTTATTGCATTTTTACAGATGCAGATCGTGAGCAGAGATGTAATGGCATATTCTAGCTGTTATCCTCCGCAGTACTTTACCCATGATTTATTCTGTTGTTGTAGAAATTTTGGAATAAATTATTATGATTGTAAAGTTTAATTTAAATCTGTTCTCGAGTTGATGATTGGTATGAAACGATTCGTGATAATACCTATGTATGCATTGTCTCGTCTTTAATTATTTTTGTGTTTTTGAGAGAGAAAGCCGAAATACTGTTGGGAAGGATTTTGAAAATATTTTATATAATTTAATTATCTTAAAACTTTGACTAACTAGTTGACGTATATCACCTATCAGCTTTTGATACCTTCATTAACATTGCGGGCGTTTTGGTGTAGTGATCAGCATGTCTGCCTCTGTTCCGTAGGATCGTGGGTTCGATTTCCACCGATGACAGGCAACCCCTTACCCTGGGAGAAGAGCTTTTAAGGACTTGTTGGATATTTCCTGGGTGTTTTATTTATGTAAGTATGTAAATAAAAAGGAAAAAATTCGACGTGTATTTCGTTTTCTAAATTCTATAACACAAGTGCTTTAGCTACTTCCAAATGGGATGAAGGCAATGTGTAGGATTTATTTTATTTGTTTATTTATTATTATTTATTCTAGTGCAATAAATAATAATAAATAAACAAATACTAACTGTATAAAGACCGCGGTAAATGTCTACCTATCAATACTAAGGTCAACTTATTTGTAATTGTTTGGTGGCTAAGTAATGAAATAGTGGTATCTTTGTATTAATGTCTCCAACATAAAAGAAATATTTGCTGTTAGATGTTATTGAAGTAAAACAAGACAAGTAGAATCATGTGATAAATAGTGATATATTAGTAGAAATATTTTTTTTTGTAACATTCACTTTTAACATGATTACTTGCTAGCTGTGCTCCACGGCGTTACCCCCAATTTATTAATTTTCCACGGGAATTTTTGGACAAAAATTATTCCAAAAAAATGGTTCTTTGTAAAGTCGGACGGTAGTTTGGTATTGAGAGAAGATTTTTCAAAGGAGTTCCATGATAATGGAAGTCATCAAACACTGATCTTGAAAAAAACCAGGAGTTCCTAGTACTGATAAAGTCTTCTTTAAAATTGTTACTTGCCGGATAATATGCAGAAAAAAACATGTTTTTACATAATATTTTATATCAATCTAAGTTGAGTACTTACCGACACTCAAGTGGAAACTTAAGTCGTCGAGCCTTAAAAGGGAACCATGGAAATGGATCTACGTAGCTTTTTAATACGTCCCTCGGGAAGTATTAGAAACCTTAAGTAAGTAATTTGTATGAAGATTATGCAAATTAAAAAACCATTCTGTACCTCACGACGACATCGATACTCTGATAAAGCCAAGTACAGAATCACGTAACGATTGATTAGGTAGTACATACACACACCTTTTTTGTCGCTATCAGGGTAAACAAAACAAAACAAATAAAATACACTTCACCCAACCACTGCTAGTAGATACACTCATATTTTTTCTGTTCTTGTTTGTTGTTGTGTCATTTTGTATTTTTGCTTGTCGTTTTAATTGTATTTATTTTATAATTTTGGTGTGTTAGTTCTTAAATTAGTAAATAAATATCTAATATATAAAATTCTCGTGTCACAGTTTTCGTTGCCATACTCCTCCGAAACGGCTTTACTGATTTTTACCAAATTTTATATGCGTATACAGTAGGTCTGAGAATCGGCTACTATCTATTTTTTATCCACCTGCCAGTTGTATTTCTCCCAATACACAGGGTACAAAGGCGACTTATTATGGCAAAACGAATGTTTGCCGGGACAGCTAGTATTATATACAATACAATACAATACTTCACGAATTTCAATCACAAAGCGGTATAGGCAGAGGCACTCGCTGAGACAAAAAAGTCGCGTTTCATCGAGCGTATTTAAATCAAAGTGAGCCCATCGACGTTATAGGGTGAACATACCTTTTAGTATGTGGGTTTCGTCACAATGTTGTCCTTCACCGTATGAGCTAGAAACGTAACCGACTCGTTCGATGTGAAATGGATTTCGAAAATTATCAGTTTCACTTTTGTAGGCCATCAATACATAGTATAAAACAAATACGTTCCGCAGTCTGTACAGCCCTCTGTACGCTTAGATCTTTAAAACTACGCAACGGATTTTGATGCGAGCTTTAGTAGATAAAGTGACTTTTGAGGAATATTTATAATGATGTGATGCGTTGATAACGCATGCATATAATAGCAGAGAAACATTGTTAATTATATATTATACATACATACATACACTTCACGCCTGTCTCCCAGAGGGGTAGGCAGGGACTACAGATCTCCATTTGTCACGGTCCTGACATACCCCTTTCGCTTCATCTACATTCATACATCTTTTCATACATGACCTCCGGTTTCGAGTACTTTTCACGCCACCTTCGGCCAGGACATCACCCATCTGGTCAACATATGTCCTTCTGGGGCGACCTCTACTCACCCGGCCCATTACATCACCCATATAAATCTCTTTCGTCAATCGACTTTCATCCATTCTCTCCATATGCCCAAAAGTTATTATAGGTTTATACGAATTTGGTGTAATTTGTATCAGAATAATTTTCTTGCGATTGTTTTGCCATGTTAAATGAATACTTAGTGATATTAATAAAGTTATAACAGCGCTAGTGTAGTGCTAGTGAAGGTCGCAAAAGCTGGTCAAATGTACGCTAAATACGGTCAATGTTTTAAATTTTGATGAAGTTAGAGTATTAGAAAGTAAATATTCAACAAACGCAGCGAAAGTTCGTAATTCGATCAATTGAACAAGGTGACCATTGTATGATTTTCACAGATGAAATAAACAAACTACATGTAGGTACTATTTCACATAGTAATGTATGATTGTTACACCCATACCTTACATCTATACAGTAGGAGTGTCAGAACAGTGTCCCGGGCGAGCGCCCCAACAAGTCATCTTGCAAGTTGACACCGGTCATTTCCGGTGTTCTTTTTTAATATTCCGCTCAAAGCGGCTCGAAGACAACCGGATATTAGCGCCGGGTGAGCCGGAACATCCGGTCGTGTCACAGCGCCCGCCCGTGAATGATGTCTCATTATAAGATTGTCATCAAATTGATAAACTTGAAACAATGGTTCTTACTTTTCTCATATAAAATTTTGACTGAGTAAGAATTTTTGTTTAATTACTTATCAACTATTTGTAATTATTACAACATTATACCAACATGACATCATCATCATCTGATAATCATTTTGAAAGTATTCGTAGCTTTATCTCTAAAAGCACATTGGAGGAGAAACGTAAAAAGCAGAACATGACATTAGGTATGAAAGGTGAAAATCAAACCCAGAGCAGGCGAGACACGGTATAATCCTAACTTAAGCCCACCTTGTTAGAATTGATTTAGAAAGCCAAAAAGACTCAGTTAGCAAAAAAAGAATTGATTGATAACTTGTAACTTAATCCTCACTCTGCTAACTGCGGGTATAACATCTTTTTCTTAAATTTTAATAGATCTTAGGAATTGAATGAAACAGAGATGATCCGGCAGTTGAATGTTTATCAAATTAGCGAGCGCCGGCGGCGGCGTGCGGAGTTTTTGCGCGAGTGAGTCGCCGCCGCCGCCGTCGAGCGCAAAAACAGCGCTGCGGCCGTCTGTCCGCCGACATGACAGATAAATAACACACGCTCTACTTCTCCCTTTTGCTGGCTATTAATTGTCAGCGGATTTGCTAGTTTCACACTGCGAGGAAAGCCTTTCGCGTAATAATCTGACATTTAACATGCATAAACCCGAATGTTCTTTATAGTGTTTTCCAGAGAGTGGTTCTACCTATGTAAACAAATAAGGGTTCAACTTTATTATAATTATGCAATGAAATGAGGAACATAATATGGCCCTCGTACCGACTTCTTGGTGAATACTCAGACAGATCGACCCCCAGTTAGATATTGCGCTAAAATAATCATCTCTCATCTCATGAGCATTTATTTCTCATATTATGCTTCAGGGCATACAAACTGTATGTCGTGGAGCAAGCGAAGTGGGCATGGAATAGATGGAAAGCGCGGCGATGTCTGCTCGTGAAGGAGAGCCACTGAGCAACAGTGTGCTGTCTACGGCACACTCTTCACGGAGAAATATAATAACATTAAAATTAAGCAGTGGGATCAAAAGAGGTCGTTAAAAGCAACAATTTAAAAACCACCTTTCTGTAACGATAACTTTTTTCGCGGTTATATTAAATAACTCTCATATTTCCTTCGCAAAACAACAAAGACGCGCCCGACCGCCACAAATCTCATAAGGACGCCATCTTGCCGGCTCGCCGCAATACAAAGAATAAAAATTCAAATTTTTTGATGAATCCTTACATGGACTTGAAGGAGGCGTCTACTCGGTCCGCGGCAGCTCGAGCGAGAGTCCATGCTCGTGTCGCAGCGTCTTTAACAAGCGTCCTAACATCACACAACTTGACACTCCTTCTACATTCTAAAGTAAATACTATACTATGGTAAAAAGATAAGTTTATTTTAGGTTTATAGGCCACGGGAGCACATGGAACAAATTTACAAAATAATCATTAAAAAAAGTATTTGACTAAGCCCGACGCCATTTTGGGATAAAGCTCAATCGTGCATTTTTTTGGAGTCTGCAGGGTTGGATTCAACTTCCACTGTATGCACGCATTACTTTTATTAATTATCCTTAAAAATTCTTCAAAATAGATGCGTTTGGATTAGGTTATTAGGTACCATGAGATTATTATAACATGAAATTTTGTAAATTAAACATAAAATAGTTAACTTCTTCAACATTTTTTTTTTCATTTGGGTCATATGACTATAGCGTAGTAATATCGTAGCTCCGGTTTGCATGGATGGGGGCTCTGTAAAATCCAAATAGATCATAATGCCATTGCACACATTATAAGTAGTCCCGCACGCCGCTCCACGACGGCGGGCGACCCGCTCCACGCTCCACGCTCCACTCTGTGGTAAGCACCATTTCCGCGACTAAATTAAAGATTCTATCCTTCGCGAGGACTTAATCCCCAGCGATAGTGAGACGGAAAATTGCAAATTAAACCGTCACGACTGCTCCACGAATATCTGCTTTATGTGCATCTGCGTAAAAGTCACTTCATCTTGCGGAAAAACTAAACCAATAGTCGGTATAGATCCAATTAATTAGTGTGTCTAGTCCGTAGCTAACGACTTGTGTCGGTACACACTTGTGGCTGAACTATTGTTTAGCAATGTGCCTTCACGTGGAAGGTCCAGTTACAGTGGTAGAGAGCAGCACAAGTACTGGGGATCAAAACCACGTAGAGCTCTTTATTTCAGTATAGGTACCTATTTCCTGAGCTGCCTTACACTGCAATAAGTCATAAAGCAGAGTTCAGCCTTGTTTGGATTCAAATGCTTGTATGTCTGCTGCGTAAAGCTCTATTGGCTGTATCGAGTGGGTGTATGTACTTGTATCGCCTAGTTTAGCTGAAGGAACTTGTACACCATACATTACGGCTTGTGATAGAGCTTACGATTAAGTGGTTTGGTTTAGGTAGTCGTTGTTATCATTAAGGGATTTCAGTTTTGTATGTACCTCCGCCTTCACAGCGGCAATGGAAGGAACGCTGTTTGACTCGGTAAAGCTTCAGGTAATCGCTCAGAGTTTGGTTTTAATAGGTCTTACCACAAATACCACTTTAAACATTTGAACGATTTACATTTATACCAAATATAACAGGTTTCAAATTACATGTATAACTTACTATGTGCTATACACATTATGTTGTTCTCGCCTTGACTTAAGATTACTTTCATGAAAGAGTAATAAAGACTCGTTCTACATATTCACATTTACTACGATATCAGTAATACAATTTAATATTTAAATAATTGAGACAAGATTCTCAAAGAGCGAATAGTGTCTCGGCGGCAGCTTGACTCGGCGCTCAGAACTTGCGAGGATTAATACATTGCGGTTCAACACGACTTTGTGACAGATCGTTAGTCTTCGCTGACGACCTGGTAATTTGCCTCCACTACAGTCGCGACACCGTTTTTAAACAATCTCACAAAATTAAATGTCACAATCTTGAACTTAGGGACTTTTACTTTTCGTAAACATAGAATCTGGGTCATGTAGGTCCGCATTTAAAGACAATATTCTGAACCCGTCTCCCTCCTTGTAGCTCTGGCGATAATGAACGGTTCAGAACACGACAAATTTTCAAATAAAAATGCTGCATCACGGTAATAATTACTGAACATGTCACTGAAACTTTCAAATCATTGTTATGAAAGTATGGCCGCTGTGCGAGAAAGTTGTCAACATTTTTCAGCAGACAATATGACGTCAGCTCAGTGTTTTGTTTGTTTGTCACGTCAACAAACTGGTCTATAATAATACGTCATGTGTCGTGAGGTTGTATGTTCTCGTGGAGTCAAAAGTCGCTCGAAGTAGCCCGTGTCATTATGAAAGTGGTGGCGGTGCATAATCTAACACCCCCATCGTGTTTTTACAATAGGACAACCAGAAGAACGGCAAAACGGTTTGCATATCTACTTTCATAGTGCGAACCGCCAGGATGTGGAATGACTTGCCTGAGTCTGTGTTTCCTGCAGTCTGAAGGTCTTCAAATCGCGGGTGAATAGGTACCTAATGAACAAGTGTGCTTCATCGTAGACCACATCTCTGCTTAACAACAGGCAGGATGGTGGTCAAACGCAAAAAAAAAAGCTTGTCTAGATCTGTTCTAATGACATTTCCAGTGACACTAGAACATCAATATGATTTAGTTATTGTGTCTAATGACATTCGTATGAAATTCAGCCTTAGGGTGGTATCATCACAACGTCCATTGCTGGACGAGGGCCTCCAAAGATTTCCATGATCAATTGGGGGGAAATTCCAATAATCACCACGCGTGGCGTTGTGGTTTAACTCACAGAAATCGCTGTTGCCCGTCCACTGGAGAGTTCCTCCGGTCGCGTCGTATAACCACCAAGACGGTTGGGCTGGTGCGCACCACACGGCTCTGCTCGGGTGGTATAAACCTGTTATAACAGTGGTTATATTGGTAAGGGGTAAGATAAGAAATGAGAAAGTATTCTTCTAGTCTCAACTCCGATAATCTGTAGATCTTACGTCGTTTATTAGTAGAACTACTGCAGGAAGTGTATTTTTTTCCGTCACAGAGCAGAAGACAAAGTTTGTTGCGAAGTGTCGTTACGTAAATATGTTGTCTGCCGTCTTCAGTTCTGAAACTGTTACATTACAACAAGGGGAATCATCATTAAAAATATAAATGTATGCGTATTTAACTTGCGTGAATTTTTAAGTACAATACCGACTAATGCTGCTATTATACAAAGTACTCGCTGTCGGTCACCGGGTGATGTGAAGAGAGAATTCAGACGACGCACGAACACAAAACAAAGTGTTGTCACAAGGACTAAACAAACTCACATGAAACTGTGTATTACAGACAAGTCTTTTGTATGATACGGACATTGTGACGGCGCCCACTAACAGAGACACGATAACCCGTAAAGGAGACTTGTTGCTGGCAATCTGCGATAGAGTTGTTCCCACAAATTGTAACTTATTTTTGCCATGGTATTATCTACCGTACTATTCGAGAGTAAAGTTCTAAGTTGGGTGGCAACATTAGAACAGGTAACTAAGAACATCTGAAGCGTAGTAAAATATTTTAGTTGAAAATTTCAGTTCCCGCTCGTCCGCGCCCCGCTGCAGCAGCTGGTACAGTCGTGCACTGCACTAATAAGCTCAAAAACTATTCCGCCAGATAATAAGCTCAGTTCACTTACATAAACAGATATATATAACATACCCACATTCGCTCAATAACACATTGTACAAATGTTTTTTAGGATTGATGAATTATAGACTATTATTATAGTAGTTGAACAACAACAAAGTTTTTTTACTTCGCGCCTGACTCCCAGAGGAATAGGCGTGGCAATCGATCTCCAGTCTTTCCATTTATTTTGTTTATCAAAAAGTCTAAAAAACTATTTGGTGCTTGACGTATAGGCAGCCAAAAAAATGGTCTATCAAAACAACAAAAGGAAACTTAAAACTACATTAAAGCTTCATTAAATTGATACGAAAAAAAAAACCTTTTTGTGCAATGACATTCAGGTTAAAGTCATCTTTGGGTGGTGGCCATTTTCTTGGCGGTTACGGTAAAATTTGTTCACCTACATCCAATTAATTATTCGTGGAATGAGTTTCTATAATACATATGTACAAATAAATGTCCTTCAATCGTAAACCCATGCTGCAGTGAAAGAAATACTTTGAAAACTTTTACATCTGATTACTAGCAAAAGAACCGCAGCGAGCTTCTCCCCGTCAGCCGCCGCAGGCTGCGTGCAGCCCGCCGACGCGACAGGGCAGTCGCAGCTCAACCAATAACTTGTGCAAAAATATTTACATTTTCTCTCTGTTTGTGTTGCGCCGTTTGAACGAGCCGTAATTAAATGAGGAAATGTTTCCGCCGCTCAGACGCTCAAGTGTAACCGGATTACAAGCAGCAGACTACAGACGAGGCGACAAATCATTCAGCACCTCCGACGAGCGCCGCGCACTTTCAATATAATATGTATATTTGATGTTTCAGCGCAATTTACATGTTTGTTTGTTGTTTGATTTTCCCGGAAGATTTACTTTAGCGGGTGGATAAAAGACTTTGAGTATTTAAGATAGAAATTAGAATCAATTCCGATTTCCGACAAACCTCTCTCGTTATTCTTAAAATATCACATTCAAGTTCAACAACCCCTCTTACATACGCCGAGATTCTCTAATGAGGTGAAATAATATTTTGAGATTTGATACGGTCTAGCACGTGGAAAAAGAAATGAAACCTTCCAATCAATTGATGAGTGAAACGATGTTTTGTAGTTTTTAGACTTTGTACACTAATTAAATTTAGGTTTTTAATTCAGCTTCTACAGTCCCCTTTTCATTAGGTACACTACGGCGTGATCGCTAGTGCGGTAAATGCAGTAGAATAAGCTTAAACGAAAGCCTCTGTATTTTGTATACCTAAGAGAGTGAACATTAAAATATCAGTCGCGAGCGTCGTACGTACGAGGGAGGCTGCACTCCACCGCCAGGAGTGTACAAGTTACGAGGAGTTGCGCGATGAGAGTTCTCTACTGAATGACAGAATGCTAAAATAATGTATTTCAAAGTTAGGCTCAGTTACACTCAGCTCTCTAAAGTGCAAGTTTTAAACTTGTCTACTTTGTAATGCTTATGTACGTCAGGTGTGTCACTTCCTCAAACTAGGTACTGTAAATGTATGCACAGATTCTTTGGGGGCACGTTGTCTCCTAGGTCACCAGGTTATTGGTGGTAAGTATATGCCTGTTGTCCTATATTAAATAAATATAATAAATAATTAATATTTTGCAACAACACACACATTGCCTTCATCCCATGTTAAGTAAGTAGCTAAAGCACTTGTGTTATGGAATTCAGACAATGAAATATGTTGACGTAAATACTGGTTTTTTTTTTTCTTTTAAATACATGCTTATATAAATAAAACACCCAGACACATCCTGTCAGCGGTGGGAATTGAACCTACGACCGTACGAAGTATAGAGAGACATGCTGGCCACTACACCAAAGGGCCCGTCATATAATACAATGTTCCCCCTCTTAGGAATAAAACTTCACACTTATTATTACCAATGCGGGGTGAGCAGAGGTATTTGCTACGCAAATGCCCCCGGTTTACCAAGCGTATTGAACCCAACGTGAATATTGCATTAAATATTAGTGGTGTCATTATTTTAAGTCACCGTGCCAGGACACAGCGCCTGAATGTGCCCCACGTAAATTATAAGTATGAAACCATAATCTCCTCCATGCAATCGGAGTAAAGGCTCGAGCTTTGGGTATTGGATCAAGTGACTCTGAAGTAGTGCAGGTACGAGTGGCGGCGAGTGCAGCTGACTGCGCGCGGCGCGGCGTCGTCGCTCCGCCGCGGCGCGCCGGCGAGCGCCCGGGCTCGGCTAATGTGCTCGCGACTAATTAAAACGCAATGAAGATCCCCAACTCCAAGTTTGTGCGCCAACACCGAACAGTTGAACACTTGTCAGGAATTTTCAGTTGAGCTCGCGGCACTGCGTTACTTCACAGTGTAATACTTTGATAGAGTAACTTTGTAAGTTAAGTAGACGGCACGGAGGTATGATGTCCGCGCTTCACTCATTGAACTCTCCCAAAATGCTACCAGTTCGCCTCTATTATGCATGACACTCAAATTCACAGTATTAATGTAGGCAGTTTGTACTTGTATTTGATTTCATAAGGACGAAATCATGAATAATCGATTCTTTGACGTGTAGGCAAACAAGATTTGGAAATCACGAGTTCTAAATATAACCTGAAACTAGCTGTTATCGTTCCTAAAGGTGAACGAATGGCCTATTTATAGCTCAATGTTCAAGCCAGGTAATAAACCTAATACATAGAAAGTATGGAGAAATATAATTGAATGTTTTCTGTACTGTGTAAGTTTTATTATTTTTTAATTTAAGTATTTTATATAAATTGCGTGACTTTAGTTTTCGAGTAATGTTAAAAGTTTGGCAAGTTATATTGACCCGAAGATGCACGGCAAGATTTGACCCGAACTAACGTAGATATTGCATAAAGATACGCAATAAATACTGAACACTGAAACCTCCCAAATCAGCAATGAAACCTAACTACAAGTACCAATACTCCCGGAACGAGTTAATAATAAAATGTGTCGCTAATCATAGAGGAGGGACCGAGTGCAAATTGTCCCGCAACTTTGTCTCAAGTTTGGAATACAAAGCAAAACAAACAAATACGCGGTACATTCTGTCGCTGGAGCGTGTTGACCGCTCCGCCCGCCCTAGCCGCCCTGGCCGCCCAGGCCGCCCAGGCCGCCCCGGCCGCCTCTCATATTTACGACTCAATATAAAGTTGCGCTGCACGTGAGCCCGTAATGGCGGCACTTCATTTGTGCCAGCAAATTGGGCCATGTGTGACACCGACAACTCCCGGCAAAAAAAATGTAAGTATGTGACTCCTACAATAATCACGTAGGTACTTTCGCTGGAAATTCTGTGAGGAAATACATTATTTTGAATTCAGCAAAGTGCTCGAATACAGATGTTACTGCAAAGTAGGTACAGGTAATTTAAAGAAAAGTCGAGTATATTATTAATATAATAATGTATCTTTAGAATGGGGAGCAGAAATAGGCATTGTCATAAGGTTTACATTACTAATTAATTACACTACTAAGTTGGCAATTAGAGGTAATGCTACTTAATTTACTATTCAGTCAAGAAATTAAAAGTTATTCATTCATACATACATACACTTCACGCCTGTCTCCCAGAGGGGTAGGCAGAGACTTCAGATCTCTATTTGTCACGGTCCTGACATACCCCTTTCGCTTCATCTACATTCACACATATTTTAATACATGACCTCCGGTTTCGAGTACTTTTTACGCCACCTTCTGCCAGGACATCACCAATCGATCCTTCTGGGGCGACCTCTACTCACTCGGCCCATTACATCACCCTCATCTCCATCTCTTTCGTCCATCGACTTTCATCATTCTCTCCATATGTCCAAACCACCGAAGCTTGCCTTTTTCAATCTTGGTCACTACAATTTCTTTCAAACCGAAACTTTATCTTATCAGACTATTCCTTATCCTGTCATTCAATGTTATGCCTATCATGCTCCGCAATGGCAGCATTTCTACGGCATTGACTTTACTTTTATGCTTCTTCTGTTATACCCCACTTTCACTCACGTACTTTAAGGTAGGTGCCCCTACTTTGCCTTTTTCGACATGAATTGGCTCTCCATAACACTGCGAAGGGCCGAGTTAACCTTATTACCCGCTTTCACTCTTTTTTCAATATCTTTGTCAAACTTATTTCTTACTTCTTTGTTATTCATGGCGTGCATTCTATTTAAAAGGTTTGATTTTCTTATCCCACGGGCCATATTGGACACGTTACAATAATGTAATATATTTCAGACAGTGTACTCCTCTAATGAAACATGAGAAATTAATAACAGACTATGTAGGTACTCTATCTATTTCTGTAAATGTTTTAATGATATTTTACTACTTACTATAATTCCATTCTGTAAGTACTAGACTAGACACGACTCAATTAGATTCCAAATACGGTTTCTAATATCATGGAGTACAAACTTAAACGCAATATATCAGAGATCTCTAATTTATTGATGTAGACTGCAAGAAAAATTCTTGTCGAGAAGAAAAATTACCCGACAAGTCCCAACAAGCTGCACACAAACAATAAAACAGAGTCAAAACACAAAGACAGTTCATGTAGACGGGGGTCACGGTACGCTGGCCCTCTCGCTTGACAATACCGAAACCATTTGATGGATTTCTCAAACTCTTGATGTGAAAATCTTTGGAACAGCAATAGACTAATTTATTTTATGTACATCAATGGAGCTGACTGTTATTGGATTTGCTTTCTACTTTGAATTACATTTGATGGAGCGGAGATTTCGCCGCAGTCATTTGTGCAGACCATCTTTCACTCCACTCTCTCGACGTTATTTGATTCTCACTAATTGCTTGCGAACAAAGAAATCAGGGTTTATAACATTACGTATAGTCGGTATGGCGGCACGCAGTAATATCGTGGACGCTCGCAGACGCCGGCGGCGGCAGTGGCGGCAGCTTTGGGAGGTGGACCCTTCACTCGGTCGGTAGCTATACACATGCCTCCTACAAAGGCTTAAATACAAACGTGTTGTCAATATTTTCCACGAGTACGTTCACAAAGAGCTCTCCGTCAGTCGTTTTAATGAACAGGGGCCTTCATGAAAAGGCACCTGTACATGAAAAGTGCAATCGGTGTCACACACATCCGCTTCCGGCCAGAAAAGGACTTTTTCAAATCCGAAAGTCAGCCCTATTGACCAGTGAATCTGTGCGACAGACGGGAAAAGCTGAAAAACGACAAACAAGCACGAAAAAGGATAAACAAGTAGTCACCTACGTGTTGCAGATACGTCCCCGCACTGAGCGCTGAGTTGAGCCCCGCGCCATTACTCGTCAACGACACGGCGGCTCACTTTACACAATCTTTGCACTGTTCACATATTATGTACATACTTTTTTCGATTTCCAATATTATCATAAATGGGACGTGTAGGTATCCATTCGCGTTTTATTTATTTACCTTATACAATCTTTATTTAAATATTGACTTAAATACTGACGCAATAAATACTGAATATTGTTTAACAATGTACTCTAGATAGTCCTGCGAAAATAAAAAAAAATATGAACCTTGGATCAACATTATTTGATAACAGTTAGAAAAGGGGTTATGTAACGTAGATAAGAACTGTCAATATTCTCCCAGCCTACGTAAATATCTACGAGTATTTGAATAGCACATTACACATATCCATCAAACTAATGTCAGTGTAGATTTAATGCTACGTGGAACCCTAAACCGGGCAAACTCTCGAAATCTCTAAGCGAGTGGTGTATGAAGGGGCACGTACAGGCTTAGTTGCGGACGAAGTGGAGAATCATGTCGAGATAGTTGCCTCCCTCCTTCGCTGCGGTGTTCGCCGATGTTCGGATAAGTTCGGCAGCTGCCGGCAATATTGCGCCCTTGCACAGGTAGGTACCGGCTGTTGAATGGCGCCAAATGACACGTGCAGGTCGCATCATTACGCTCCACGCTTCCGCAGGACGTCAATCACCAGAAACATGAATGCACCAATTTATCATTTTGAGTCACCCCTGTTTACTTCCTACCTACAATTTCATATTTACTTTGAAATTCAAACTTTCTAGACATCAATGTCAATTGATTTATGTTTGTTGCGTTTTTGTTATCACAAAACATAAACAATAGATTGCACTATGCTATATATTGTTTCTCAAGTGGTGCCAGAAGTCAGTTTAGGCCAAACGATTTCGCAGTCAGTTGCAGACCTAATGCGTTATTGGGTTAGACCTGATACCCCACTGCGCATTCTAAATAAGTATACATCTACAATATTATGCATTTTAGTACCTTGAATTTGTTGATGTTCTGACATCGCTGCGTTACATTACGCGACCATAAACAGCGACCCCGCCCGCCCCCGCCCGCCCTGCCAGACCTCACATTATTATAATGCAAGAGCGATGTTCCGTACCGTACTGAACAAGGGGAGCATCCAAATCCACTTACAAAGGCTTTATTTTTCAATAAAATCCGCGAGTGCCGCGCTTACGACGTTAGGTACTGATTTCAACTGACACAATATTTATCTACAAACTTTTTTTACTTTATTCTTAAACAATCTAATCTTTAAATCTACTCTCGAGTGAAGCTCAGCTGGAGGGCATCTTTGACACAAACAATCGTGATTAACCGCTTGACAGGTCTGCCACTGGCTCTGTCAGCCATCGCGCACAACGCTGGAAATAAATTAAAAGCAATTCGAGAACAAGTGCTAAAGATTGAAAGATTTCTCAAAGACGAGGCGTTATTTATTGAAGTCGTAACGAGTTCTCCAGCACCGCTGAGAGGGTCATTAATAGTTTCTGTCTGCGGCCGCATCACTGCGAAACCTTCCCTTCAATGTGCCTTCCCTTCATTCGACATTTTATTACCTCAATAACATTTTCCACCAACATTATTAATCATCACAAGAACAATATTATGACATACAATCAGTGCATATCATTTAAAATAACAATTAAAAGTGGTTATTTTGTAGTTCACGCCTTGCCTGTAGGTCGTCGTCAGTCGTCACGCCTTAGATGCACGTCTTGATGGAGACGTGCGTCTCGACATAGAAAGGGTCATCAAACGGGCAGATAAAGTCAAAACTAAATCTGTAATGACAACACCCTCTCTGGTCTGTTATATATGTAAGTATCCCGCTAGTAATCAGGTCGCAGTGTAAGTGAATGACGCCACGACAGCGATGATGTATCGCCTAACGCGAAAAATTGACATAGTATAAATCTCCTGTTTACGTTTAAGTACCTACCTAAACGAAAGAAAAGTTCAAAAATTACAAAATAGTTAGTTACAATAAGACATTGAGTTAGTTAATTATTGTCCATTTTCGTATTACTTATGTTTAGGTACAACTTTTTTTCGTTGTAATGAAGTATCAAAACTAGTTTTACCGATCTTCTCTTTTCCAAACATAGATATACAGTTGAAATCAAAAGTCCGTATGTTGAATTCGTGGTAAGTACCTAGTTGGTGTCGTCGCGGAGGATATAATCAGATCCAAGAAGAGCAATGAGGTGATTTGGGCGCGGCGTCGTTCATTGGTCTGCGATTGGCTTCCAACTGAACATTTCAAGCTGCTCTGCGGCGCGGCCACGGCCTCTTCTCATTCTACCTTGATCCGCGACTTCCCTCAAAACCAATATGTATCCAGTTTCATAATATTTTGGTGCTCATTCCGCGAACTGTTCATTGGAATGTGAAGCAGACTTTCTGCGCAAAACTGATTGTTTGCTGAAAGTGACGGATTGACATCGCATTGTGGGAGCTTCACTTTATACTCCACTGGAGAAAAGGTAATTATTGGAGTTATTAGAAGGCTGAATTGATTCCTTTCAATTTTTAGAATCTTGGTGAGAAGTAAGTATCCACCTAGTTACGCTTTTGTTACACAGAGAGGGCGAGAGAATTAAAACTGTTTCTCCACGGAGAGAAGCCACCTTAACCATGAATTCTGTATTCAAATAAAATTAGTAAGAACTCCGTTGTTATTTCAATCGATTGATCATATAATCGCAGTACGAAATCACATTATACATGTTCATTTAATACTACGTGAAAGTTTGTGAGATGTGTAAATGTGTATGTTTGTTACTTACTTCTTAAAACTTGAGGGTGAGGACAACCAGCGGATATCGCTGCGGGCACAGATACATAATATTGATTTCATGATATAACATTTATTAGCACACAAAACAATCTATGATTTAGTCACCACGACATGAAGGCCACCAAATATTTCAATATTGTTCACCGTGTATATATTCGCGCCTATATACCCGGTGAACAATATTTACTTATAATTTCTGTGCGCGTTTGAAAAATGATCCACCAAATATTTGTTTACAAAGAAGTTCCATGGTACCCCTAGTAGTCCGTGATCACTGCCGCTCTCTCTCAACCTAGGTTCTGTATCAGCTCTTTTTCTGTGTGTACTTAATGTAGACATGCCTCCGACAGAGAGTCGCGCTCCCCGGGGACCCCCGGGCACCCCCGGGGACCCACGGGCGCAGCGCCGAGAGCGGCGGCCACGTAGCAGCACAAACAAACCTTTTGCTACCCCTCTTCCACACAGAAAAAGGTAAAAAAGCACTAGATGGACATGTTTTTCCTCGCCTCAAAACGAAATATACAGTCAATTTATTTGTAACTGGAAGCCCTAAACTAATCCGGTAAGCGGTTAAAAAGGGGTGGATGAAAAATAGATAAACGGTCTATTTTAAAACCTACCACTGTGAAATTTAAAAATCCCTTTCAGATGCATTTGTTTACAAAACATACTGGAATATAATTTTTTATTGGTGCGAGATAAAAACAGCACCTTGTAGATAGTCATTAAAAATAAAATTAGAGAAAGCCCACAAACAAACGGACAAAATTGACTCAGCAACGGACGTTCCGTGATACATCTTCGATAAATAATTCAGTGGAGATGCTAACTATACGAGCGAAACAGGTCAGCGGGCTTGAGGTCACCCCGATTTAGCCGCGGAGCTGCGCCGCCCTGACACGTGTCTTGTCT
>SJJU01012689.1:0-12082 GCA_012932125.1 Conopomorpha cramerella
ATAAAATATTTTACTACTTACTTAAATAACTTTGTAATCTAAAGGTAAGTAGACTTTTGGTTACAGCTGCATAGTACAAATTTAATATACCTACTCTATTCCCAACACTTTCTAACTTTCGTAAAATTAACAAGGTGTGACGAAGATCGTGCTATCAGTTTATCTATTTATAGATGTTAAGGGGTCAGGTATAGATATCAAAACATTATACTTATATATATACACAACAAAGGGGTAGGAAAATCAAAACATTGTTTTTTCCACATATATTTGTATTGTAATTATTTGTACAAATGTGAGAGCCTAATCTAAGTTGTTAGACATTCTTGGTATTTCTGGCAGCTATAGCACATCAAATCATTCTCTCTTGTGTTTTCACAAGTGTCTGACTTCATTCCACTGCAAACTATTTTTGAAAATTCTGTAGCTTCCAGTGCAGTTAACTTCTTGCTATGATTGAGCGTACTCTGAAACATGGTAAAATGTGCATTGATAAGCATATACATACAGGATTAGTTGGAAATATGTAGACCCTATTGATGTCCAACTGACACTGCGTACTTGCAGTACCCCGGGTACTCTCTAGAGCACAAGTTCCGGGCACGTGCTGGAGTGTGCCTTTGTCAGAGACGACATCTGCTGTCTGCGTCTCCGTAATCTTGAGGACTCCAGACTGTCCGCCATGTGGGTGTTGGTGGACGCTGGTATAGATAAAACTATCTATGCCTGCGTGTACCGCTCGCACTCGGGAGATCAGGAGACGACCAGGCTCACAGAATACATCAGTGAGGCGGCTGGTGCAGCTCAGCTAAGATACCCCACAGCCCAGTTAGTGTTACTGGGGGACTTTAATTGCCATCACCAAGAATGGCTTTTCCCATACCAGTGCACTGACCACGCTGGGAGAGAGATGCGCAAACTTGCCTAATCGCATAACCTCACCCAGTTGGTCCGAGAGGCTACTAGGGTGCCGGATGTTGATACAGCCAATTGCTTGGACCTTCTGCTGACAAAAGATCCAGACAGATACTCGGTTTCGGTATCTTCTCCTTTAGGAAACTCCGACCATTGTCTGGTGAAGTCTGTATCAGTATACTACCCTCCCGACCGCAGCCTTAGAGGCACACGGCGGTTGTGGCGATACAAGTCTGCAGATTGGGATGAGATGCGGTCCTTTTTTGCATCTTATCCTTGGCAGCAGGTTTTTTTTCTCCTCGGCTAACCCATCGGCATGCGCGGAGGCTTTGACGGGTGTTCTGCGTCAGGGTATGGAATACTATATCCCGTATTCTGATGCAGCGCATGGCGTCAAGGCTCAACCCTGGTTTGGGCCCCAATGCTTGCGCGCTGAGACGCTCAAACACGAGGCCTACTTGGCCTGGGTTGCTGCCCGTAATGCCCGGGCGTCGGACGTTAGCCTGAGGAAGAAAGCCTTCAACAAAGCTGCCAAGTCCTGCAAGAAGGTTATGCGGAAGGCTCGCTTCGATCACATTGGCCGTATAGGCGCCAAACTGGCTTCGTACCCTGCGGGTAGTAAAGCGTTTTGGTCGCTGGCACAGGCGGTCGAGGCGAACTTCTGCAACCCCTCACTGCATCCACTGCTGAAGTCTGACGGGTCACTTGCACACTCCGCCCAGGCCAAAACAAATCTGCTTGCGTCATTATTTGCGGAATCTACGCGTCTGGATGTTGGTAACGCAGTACCTCCAACTACAACGACTGGCTATGGAGTGACGGCTATGCCCGAAATCCGCATTCGCCAAAAAGAGGCACATAAAGCTTTGCGCGATCTAGACGTGAATAAAGCCAGTGGCCCCGATGGTATTCCAGCTATTGTTCTGAGGTCATGTGCGCCTGAATTGACTCCTGCCTTGACGCGCTTGTTTCGCCTCTCCTTGGAGGCCGGAAAATTACCAGACACTTGGAGGCTTGCCAATGTGCAACCTGTACCCAAAAAGGGTACTCGTGCTGACCCTACCTGCTACAGACCTATCTCAGTCACCTCCATCCTCTGTAAGACGATGGAACGTGTACTGAATAGCAAGCTGCTGACGCACCTTGAAGCCAATGACCTCTTCTCTGACCGGCAATATGGCTTCCGCCGAAACCGGTCCACTGGGGACCTTCTTGCATGCGTCACGCACATCTGGAGTGAGACCTTGGAGAAACACGGGGAAACTTTAGCTGTCTCCCTGGATATCTCCAAGGCGTTTGATAGGGTCTGGCACGACAGTTTGATTGGCAAGCTTCCGTCGTTTGGACTGCCTGTTGGTTTCTGCGCGTGGTTGGCTGATTTCCTGAGGGAACGATCGCTCCGAGTAGTCACAGATGGCTGCTCGTCCGATCTAATGGCAATTAATGCCGGGGTACCTCAGGGTTCTGTTCTCTCTGCAACACTTTTCCTGCTGCATATAAACGATCTGCTGAAACCCGGTATCTATGGGTACGCAGACTACAGCACTGTTGTTGAGAGTTATACATCTGACACGCGAGCCAGCGGACCGCAAACCCGGGTACTCAGAGAGGCATTGGTTGAGCGTTTGAACCTGTCCCTTGGTGAAGTCGCATCTTGGGGCGAGGCCAATCTGGTCAGGTTCAATGCGCTTAAGACCCAGCTACTACGGCCCAACGCGCAGCCAAGAAGCTGGGAATCCTTTCGAAGGTGCGACGGTATTTCACACCGGAACAGTTGCTCAAACTGTACCAAGCACAAGTTCGATCGTGTATGGAATACTGCTCTCATCTTTGGGACGGATCAGCCAAATACCAGCTTGAGGCTCTGGAGGCAATAGAGAAGCGTGCTAGAAGGCTCATCGGTGACAACAGGCTGTTTGATTCTCGGCTACAAAACCTAGAGCACACAAAGCTGCGAGCCTATCTGTCTTCTATCGGGTGCATTTCGGAGAGTGTGCTACGGAGTTGCATAACCTAATACCCCCATCGCGTTTTTACAATAGGACAACCAGGAGAACTGCAAAACGTCATCCATACTAGGTGGATTTGCCATTTACGCGAACCAAACGGTTTGCGTCCACTTTCATAGTGCGAACCGCCAGGATGTGGAACGACTTGCCGGGGTCTGTGTTTCCTGCGCAGTACGGTCTGAAGGTCTTCAAGTCGCGGGTGAATAGGTACCTACTGAACAAGTGTGCTCCATCGTAGACCACATCGCTGCTTAACATCAGGCAGGATGGTGGTCAAATGCTTGTTCATAGTGATTTAAAAAAAAATCTTAATGAACAGCAATAATACCGAAAATAGATATATTATTATTAAAACATGTAAACATACCAGACACATTATACATCTTCTTTCTTCAGGTGTCTGGTGGCCATTTGTTCCAATTTTATCAGCAGTTTTACAAATAGTTGATATGGTGGCAGGGAAATTATCTTGTAAATCTACCACAAATGATTTAATTAATGACTGTATACTAAAGCTATCATCTTTATCACAATATGATGATAGATTATTAATTTTGGAGAAATATTTTAATTCTTCCATGGTTATATCCTTCATAGGCCTTAATATACGAACTGTATTGTCTCTGACATCACAAAACCCCTGAAAGATAAATAAGATACATGAATGTATAAAAGTATCATATTCATAGGTAGGTTGGAGCATCCCAAGTACTTGACTTGAAATTAGAATGTTGTAAGGTTTGAGACCTGCCATACTGGATGTTGTACCCTTTGTCAGACAATGTATTAGTCCTATATCGAAAATAGTCCTCATTCACTAATGTCTTCGTCTTACAAAACCTAGATTGAGTAATTAAAACGGACATACTGGATGCATTAAAATTCCATAAAAAATAGACAATTCTGCGCCAAAAGTTTATTGCTCAGGGATCTTTTACACTCTGTATGCTAACTGATACTCATGAGACAATCTAAAAGTCTCTGATGAAGTTCTGGGATACCTACCACCAACACTTGGATATATATATACCTATATACAAGGGCATAACTGCAAAATTTTGAGAAAATGAGTTAAAAATGCCAAAACTTATAAAAGGAGTAGTACTATATTTCTGGGCATTTGCTTATTAAGCAAGTGCCTCTACCTACCCCGCTTTGGGATTAAAGGGCATGAAGTGTATTTTTTTTAAAATATTTCTGGGGAGACTATATTTCTAAATATGAAATTATATTTCTAAGTAGGAGGGAGTATTAAAATATACGCACTCAGTATGATGACATTAATTCAGCAAGAAATCTTAAAATTACTCTCCTGTAAAATTACAAAAAGTGCAGTTACATATGCCCTTGTTAAGACAAGGACATAACTGAAGGAACTTACTACTACTTATTAGGATTTGGTGGTGTTTCAGGGCTAGAGTACTTATATGACTTAGGTTCTAGGCAACCTGTGTAGTTTAAAATACAGACAATGAATTAACTAGAAAAATATAAACAATTTATTTACAAACTTACCACATCATGTTCCACTTGTGATCCTCGCCCTAAAGCAACATTGGACAATAGACTACTTGCTAATGTTGTGGTTGTTTCCCCTGTGAATATATTACTGCATTTCAAATCTTTGGCTATTCTGATAAGAAACTTTGATTTGATTTTGCTTATCAAATCATTGGAGTCTGTTTTCATCAAATTTTTCAGTTTTGCTAGCCATAAATTAGTGTTGTTTTCCTCTTCTTCAACCACCGTATTTACAGGAGGAAATGTAAGTGTTTCTTTGAAATATTCATTTATATTTATCACATAAACATTAAAGCCATATTGACTGCATAATTTGACAACATTTTCAGCTGTTTCACTCTCTTTAGATTGATTATGGTCCAAACCTAAAACAAATATTATTAATATACAAATGTTATTGGCAATTATTATCATTCGACAAATCCCTTTATAGTTTAAGCATAAGCACTTAAATATTGAGAAATAGGCATATAAACATTTATTGATAGGTAGCTGCAATACCTGTTATGAATGTACATGTTGGTGAAATTCTTAATTTCTTATGAGTTTCAAGTGAGACTCCATTGAAAACCAAGTTTAACATAGTCATTGATCCCAGACCTCCGGACACTCCTATTAAAACTCTATCATTATTGGACAAAACTCTATTTTTACCGAGACACGACCGAAACTTGTGGTTAACATTCGTAGTGAAACAGTTTACACAGTAATGATCTGTATTCCTGAGAATAACTGAAGCAACTTCTTTGCACTTTTTGCACTCCATTATGATGGTGTTTACTTTCATCCAGGTTGATATTTTATGTTCAATAAAAAAATTCTACTTTTATTTGAGGTTACAAATGTGTTTTCATTATAAGTTGGGTTCATCTAATAAGTGAATTCTGACACATTGAGAACTACCATGAAAAACATGGAATATTTTTAGAACGGAAATAATTAACCTTAAAATGTATTCCGGTGACAGAATTGAACGTTCTATTCCTTTGTGTTTCTTTTTCATCAATAATCTAGTGCTGGGATTTTTTTGTTGATTTATCAAGTTGAATCGTTTCGATTTTGGACACGTACTTATTGAATCGAATGTAAGTGTGGTGAATAAAAATTAATGTTTTGCACATGTATATGTATAAAGTTATACATATATAACATTCAGTCCATTTTGATGAATTAATGTTTTTACGGTATTACCTTAGCCTATCATGGTCGCCCTTGGGAGATAAAACATATGAATGACGACTTTAATCGAAACACTACACATACACATCGATTCTCACGCATTCGAATGTTTTTAATACAACACTATCACACACGTCAGTCGACCTGTCAGAATTCACTTATTAGATGAGCCCAACTATAGTTTGGGCCTCAGACCACAAACCACACACCCACAAACAACGGCGACGAGGCTCGCCACCCGTCACGTCAGGTCTCTCGGAGAGGCGAAAAGTGGACTGCGGAGGCTCGATTTTCCACGCTGAATGTTTGTGGAGGATGGGACAGTAAGATTGATGAAGTTTGCAAGGTGATGAATGATAAGAATATTGATTTAATGTGTGTGAATGAGACGAAACGAAAGGGTATAGACAGTACCACGCATGGCACGTACTCTGCGTATTGGTCGGGAGTGCCGCATTGCCAGCGTGCATGCCAAGGCGTTGGTCTTGTCTTCTCAGAGCAAATGGCTGGTTGTTTGAAGAGCTACGAATGCGTGAACCCCAGACTCATATGGGCGAGACTCAAAGTTGGCATAAAGCACTTGTTCGTGTTGGGTGTATATGCACCGGACATGTCTAAGCCACTTAGAGAACGCGAAGAGTTCTGGGAGAAAGTCAGGGATGTGCTGTCAGAATGTAAGAGAAATGAGTTGATCATAGCGCTAGGGCCGCTAGGGGATTTTAATGGAAAAGTGGGTAGACGAGAAGGACAGGGTGGACAGGACCTTGGTACGGGCTTTGAAATCACTCTATGATGATTCCAGTGCCTGCAGATTTTCATTTTTTCTTTTAACTCATTCTTCTTACGTACTATCAGTTCTTTCCTCATCCCACCAGAGCTCACAGTCTCTGGAGACATTCTTCCTCTTTCGCACCCCGCATACCTCAGTGGCTATCTCAACCATACCATTTTTAAAAATATTCCATACATTATCTATCTCATCTTCTCTTATTTCTTCATTCACTATACTGAGTCTTTCTTTCAGCATTGATTCATACTTCTCTTTCACGTCATCCTTCCGGAGTTGATCAACTTTTATTCTTTGCAAGCTTGTGTTGACAGGAGCCCGATGACGCCAACCCCGGAACAAACCACTAATTCGGCTGACAACCAAATAATGATCGGTCCCAACATTAGCACCACGATAAACCCTAGTGTCAAGCACATGCTGCTTCAGTCGTCCATCCACAATCAAAAAGTCAATCATACTTCTATCTACACCCCGCTGCCAAGTATACGTGTGGATCTTCCTGTGATCAAACATGGTGTTTGTCACAGCAAGGTCCCACTCCATACATATTTCGAGAAGGCTCTCACCGTTCTCGTTCACTCTTTCATCACCAAACAAGCCCAGAACACTTTCATACAAATCACGCTGTATACCCACTTTTCCATTAAAATCTCCTAGAGCTATGAATCAACTCAAGTTCTCTTACATTCTGACGAGCACACCGCCTGACATCTCCTCCCAGACTCTTCGCGTTCTCTAAGTGGCTTGGACATGTCCGGTGCATATACACCCAACACGAACAAGTGCTTTATGCCAACTTTGAGTCTCGCCCATATGAGTCTAGGGTTCACGCATTCGTAGCTCTTCAAACAACCAGCCATTCGCTCCGAGAAGACAAGACCAACGCCTTGACATGCACGCTGGCAATGCGGCACTCCCGACCAATACGCGGAGTACGCGCCATGCGTGGTACTGTCTATACCGTTTCGCTTCGTCTCATTCACGCACATTAAATCAATATTCTTATCATTCATCACCTTGCAAACTTCATCAATCTTACTGTCCAGTCCTCCACAAACATTCAGCGTGACAAATCGAGCCTCCGCAGTCCACTTTTCGCCTCTCCGAGAGACCTGACGTGACGGGTGGCGAGCCTCGTCGCCGCTATGAATAAATTGGGCTGGTATATTCATTTTAGTCCCACGAATCGCTAGGGATAGAAAAGGTCGCCCACATCAGAGCCCCGCGTGATGTGGCAAGGCTTATTAGTGCCCGGAGGTCGCCAGGTATCCGGGACGTTGGCACGCTTACGACCAGGCCCGCCCCTGGCCATGCATCCATAGGCGCGGCAGACCAAGGATTGGCGGAATGGGATGAAGGATCAGGTTTTGGGGAAAAGGAAGTACGTGGAGTTGGGAGGAGGAATAAGGGTAATGATATCGCAGCACGGAAGGACAAGGCTTGTGCTGACGATAGCTCGAGGGGCCGGGGTCGCATACCCGTGACTGTTCTTGATTTACCGGACTTGATATACCTAATCAAGAAACAGCCCTCTGACTCAATTCACTTTTTTGTTCACTAAAATCCATTATATGTAATTTGTTGAAAAAATATACACATTGGCTAACTTATAACAGATGTTGTATACCTAGTCTATTCATAATCTCCGGAGAAATTATGTAAACAACAAATTCAATAAAACCAGCGGTTTTCAAAGTTTTTAATCTGTCAATTTACTCTACAATCAGTCCCATACAGTGGTATGGGGGTAATCTTAAATCAGTGTGTCCATATTCAACAAATTGATGTTTATGTTGACAAATAATTTCGTATTACTGTAATTTAGTGAAGGACGTATCAAAATAAATGTCTTGTTTCAGTAGCCAGTTTATCATATCCTGTTTGAGAGAATTAGAATTAGGTGGTTTTTCCAGTATTTGGTATGGTACGCAGCATTATCTACAACAATTACGGAATGTGGAAGTAAGTTAGGAATAAGTTGATTTCGCAGCCATTTTTCATAATTTTCACTATGAGGGATTTTCTTAGCGGCCATTTTTTTAGTTTCTTTTCGGCTCCCTACATGACAATATGTTCGAAGATATGAGCCGTCAATATTATTTATTTTTGTTAGAGCCAAATACTGAATCTTTTTCCGATGTATGTGGCGGGAAGATTTGATTTAAAACTTTCAATCTGACTGATTTAACAGAAAGATACCGACTACTTACTTCTACCTTACATAAAGTCAAAGTCAAAATTTCTTTATTTCATCGTTATAAGTTCTATAACATACAGATATACAGTAGCATAACACAAAGCTTGATGAACGTCATTTATGACTTTAAAACAAAAGTAATCGTCCCCGGTTCGAATTAATTTATTTTACTGGCCAGAAGAACCGGGAAGAAACTGGCATCTATTCAAATCGCCAAGCCTTACTGCTGAGTATAAGTACTTAACATAAATATGACTTACCTAATACTAATTTAACAAATGCTTGATGGCCGGATACATCCCTGACTGGTCTGAACAGCTCAAGGGCACTAAATTATATTAACACTACATAAAATAAAATGGTGCCCCTGTGGGTTATGTAACTGAACCCCTGAGGTCATGCAAGCAACCACCCAGCTCATTACCAACATTAGTAATGTGGAACGTAAACAATTTCTTTTGAACCAATTTGGTGAAGTCTTTTTCTTAATGTAAATCCCCAACCCGTAAAATTTATTGCATACAGTAACTTTGACTTTAAGGCCTTAATTGTGGGAACTTGTTTATAGATCAAATGAAAATTGTAAACCATTCTGCGAATGACTCCGTAATCGAAATCATCGGGGTTAAGACAAAAACTTTTTGATGGTCTACCTCGGTTGGTTTGTTTAGAGTCATTCGTATCGGTCCATACGTCTAAAGAAAAAATGAGTTTTAGCAAAGTTTTAGAGTTACTATGAAATTGGGACAAACAAAAAAACTAAACCATGGCTGGTCATGCACGATATTCAAAATGAGACTTAATAGTAAATTACTTCTTTTTTTTTACTTTCTGATAAAATGTGTTTTTGATAGTTGTGTCAAACCCCCACTTTCCTTATGTAAGTACTTTAGGAAACTCAGACGAAAAGAGTTCTTCAAGAGGCAAATTTTTATTGCGGAGTTCAGATTATTAAAAAGTAATTTTGTTTTAAAAATTATTTGATATCGTTTATATGACATATTTTTATTTCCAGTGTATACCAATATCTTAAATAATTCTGTGTAATACGACAGAATTTAACTAATTAACGTTGAATTTACCTCTTTTGAATAGAGCCGTAGAAATGTTTACACTATGAGTAACCAAATGTGGGGTACATAATGGAGAATTTTCTGAGCGCTTGCTTAAAAAAAAGTTAGTTATGACAGATGGCGCTAGCTGCATTAGGGAGGGGAACAAAAATGTCTGTTTTGTTGCAAAAGAGTGTGAAGTCTAAATAACTCACCCAAATAATAAAAAAACGTAGTAAAATAAAAATGACAGAAGTCCCCCTGGATACCTACTAGCGACATCTAGATAAGCTATTCGAGTTTGAAAATTCCCCATTTCTCCGGAGATAATGAATAGTCTATAGACATACCTATTAAAATTTATAACAAACTGCCCAAGGAAATAACTGAGTTGTCTGAGAGAAGATTTAAGTAAATTGTAAAGAAACAGTTAATTAGTAAGGCATACTACAGGGTTGATAATTACCTACATGATGATAAGGCATGGACAAACATGTCAGCTCGTATTGATGTAAAACATAATTATTAAGATATCTAAGGCTAAACATTCCACATTACTAATGTTGGTAATGAGCTGGGTGGTTGCTTGCATGTTCTGAGGGGTTCAGTTACATAACCCACAACAGGGGATCTGTTTTATTTTATTTAATGTTAATATCATTTAGTGCCCTTGAGCTGTTCACCAGGAATGAATCCAACCATCAAGCATTTGTTAAATTAGTATTAGGTCATATTTATGTTAAGTATACTTAGCAGTAAGCCTTGGCGATTTGAAAAGATGCCAGTTCCTTCCCGGTTCTTCTGGCCAGTAAAAAAAATAATTCGAACCGGGGACAATTACTTACTTTGTGTTATGCTACTGTATATCTGTATGTTATAGAATTTATGACGATGACCGATGAAATACATAATTTTGACTTTGACCTAAATTAAAACAATGGGGAAATTTCTTTGACGTTTTTCTGATCATCCGCCTGAAAATCTGGCAGAAAAACGTCAAAGAAAATTCCGCATTGAGTTTTGTTGGACAATATAATGCAAAATTCTCCTTGTCTTTTCTGTGTATCTTGCATCTTCAACCGGAAGCGAGCATGCGGATTTTTGTCACTGATCCCTATATTTTTTTATAGATAGTACTATGTATTAGTCCTGGGAGAGTAGGTCAATGTAATAATAGCTAGATTGTAGAAGTAGGTGGTCAAGAACTACCGGAGCAATACTTCGTACATCCTAGCTTAGCTTAACTGTGGACTATCGATTTAAGACAATGGATTTTTTACTATCACGTCTATGGCTGTCAAATTGGGTGGGACTCTCAATATCCTCAGTTTTAGGTTTTAGTTTACTCTCCGTAGGTTTGTATCTGCATTACGCATATTTATAAATACCCTACCCTACTTATATGGCAATTGGGGAATTTAGGGGACCTTGTTCCTAGATTATGACAGATAGCATACATGTATGTATTAGGGACGATAAATGTCAACTTAATAGTATCTTTTTTTATTGTTGGTTTATATTATGTTATTACAAGTGTCTGAAGTTTAAATAACTTACTCAAAAATAAAAATAAATGTACTTAAACATAAATGACAGAAGTCACCCCGGATACCAACTATATAGCGACATCTAGATAAGATTTTTTTTGGAGTTTGAAAATACCCCAGTCCAGTTATATAGTGAAATGAATGAAAGAGATATGATAAGTATTCAGCTTAACCTTCGTAATTATATGATCGACGCATAACTGGTATAAATAGCGCGCATTTCTTTAAAAAAATATCTATAGAAAATCACCTTTTCCGTGGGGAAAAACACACGTGTTTGGAAACAAACGAAGTTTAGTATATTTTTAACTTTTATTATAGATATGACAAAATATTCTCAGACTTTGTTGAAGGCAGCAATGTCGACACTTTGGACCTAAAACAATAAAAAGAACAATGTTAGGTGGGCATCATCCGGTTATTACCCCCTTAAAATAAAAACACTGTTGTTCTTAGACCAAACACAAGTAGGTACCTAGTGTTGCAAGCTGTGCGACACCTTCAGTCTTTTATGAAATTAACTTCAGTGTGCATTTTCAATCAATTCCAAGTTTGGAATAGAAGAATTCGGAACAAACTAATGAAATTCTTTTATGCTCCCAATAACTTTGTTAGTTTCACACAAGATAATGTTTTAAATTTTGCTCTTATGGCAACCTTAGATTTATTAAGTTTTATCAAATTGTTCAATCTTATATATAAAAATGAATTGCTGTTCGTTAGTCTCGCTAAAACTCGAGAACCACTGGACCGATTTGGCTAATTTAAGTCTTGAATTATTCGTAGAAGTCCAGGGAAGGTTTATAATGTAGTATTTCTTCCAATACACGGGGTGCAAAAGCGACTTCCCATGGCAAAACAAATGTGTGCCG
>SJJU01012692.1:0-11912 GCA_012932125.1 Conopomorpha cramerella
TGCATTTTTTATTTTAAAGAGCTATTAAAAACTGTTTAAATAGCTCATGTAGGAATTTACAATGCAGTAGGAACATGGTCTGTGGTAGGAACTAAATTTACAATGTAAGCCTATGAATCAAACTGTGTGACTTTATTACGTCTGACGTGCAAGTCATTAAAAACTGATGACCTGTTATGAAAGTGCCGGTTAGTTTATAAGTTTTTCATGGGAAAATTAGCAAGATAAACATAATATCGCACACTGTGCTTCAACAAATGCTCTTACCGATTTCCTAATAATAAACCATTCCAAAGATTTTTAGGATAAGGCGATTGCTACCGAGAAATTTCAGTCTAAAGGCATTATTGTACGTTTGACCTTCTCAAGGTGACCGATATCTTCGTTGTGAGCATTACTTGGTTAGTTCGGTTTGGGCCTGTTGTGGTGGCGAACGTGTCTTGCTGAGCAAATATGAGTGTTCAATCAGATTCCGATAAGCGCAAGCAAATATCCGTTCGCGGTATTGTTGCTGTTGAAAATGTTGCCGAAGTGAAGAAAGCTTTTAACCGTCATGTCCATTACACTTTGGTAAAAGATCGGAATGTCGCCACTCCTCGGGACTACTACTTCGCTCTGGCTCACACTGTCCGCGACCATCTTGTCTCCAGGTGGATTAGGACCCAGCAGTATTACTATGAAAAGGATCCTAAGGTAAGATTTAATCCTACTACTAGAATTTGTCTGTATTTAGCTTATAAAACTACCTTCAATTTGGTAATTCTTTATACATGTAGGTAGGTAACTACTTACTTACTCAGACTAATCTACTGCATTATCAATTAGATATTTTCTGTTGGTTAGAACTTTTTTTATAACAATGTTATTTAAATTAACTTTTATTTTTTCAATAGAGGGTGTACTACCTGTCACTGGAGTACTACATGGGTCGTTCTCTCCAAAACACCATGATCAACTTGGGCATCCAAGGGACTGTTGATGAGGCCCTTTACCAGCTTGGCCTGGACATTGAAGAGCTCGAGGAGCTAGAGGAAGATGCTGGACTTGGTAATGGAGGTCTAGGACGTCTGGCTGCCTGCTTCTTGGACTCAATGGCCACATTGGGCCTAGCTGCTTATGGCTATGGTAAGGAAGTTTTTATCATGAAATCTTGTAGATACTCAACATAATGGTCATACACCTTGACCCTACTGACTGCGCTGAGTTTCACTCTTGATCTAATATACAAGATTGGTTTCGGACATAGAACAAGCTTACAATAAAAATTATAACAAGCTTTGGTTCAATGTGTGGCAATACAAGTTACAAATTGACAACTCAGATGAGAAAATTTTAATTCCAAAAATTTAATCAGTCATAAAATTTGTGTTTGTACAAAATTTTCCATGGTTGGTTTTTTTATTAGGTTGTTAAAGTTAGTTATACTTGCTCCTTAGTTGAACTGCAGAAACAACATAAATAAGTATTTGGAATTTTGCCAAATTTTGTGCATTAACATTCAGTCATTTGACCTCTGGTTAGAAATGTTTTGTTGATATCAAAAGCAAATATTATATTGCACATTGTTCTCTTGGGATAACTACAATAATCTCACAGAAAGCTTTTCTAAGATATCAATCTAGTCTATGCATCTGACCTCAAATTGTCATTTACCACAAGCATTGCATATCATAGTTAAGTTAGCTCACAAGGTGGCCTTAAGATTTATGTAAGTACTCTGATAATGTCATGTGATATGTGTAGTCCTTGTTCTAGGTTGGTGTTGGATATTATATTAACTATTTAAAATGGTGATCTAACTTGAGCATAACATAAATATAGTTAGGTACAACAGTTCAGGTCATTTACACAAAACTTAATAGAGTGTATAATTTATAAAAAAAAAATATGTTGTTTTAAGGCTTATATTTGAAACAGCAGAGTATGTCATAATTAATAGCCATCAGTTTTATATGCATAACTAGCTGTCCCGGCAAACATTTGTTTTGCCGTAATTAGTTACCCCGTGTATTGGAAGAAATACAACTGGTAGAAGTTTAAAAAATAGACAGTAGCCGATTCTCAGACCTACTGAATACGCATATAAAATTTGGTAAAAATCGGTCAAGCCGTTTCGGAGGAGTATGGCAACGAAAACTGTGACACGAGAATTTTATATATTAGATAGTTATGACAAAATTATAGTCATACATTTCGATGTTAGACTTGAGGCAAGCTAGTGAACACAAATTGGTCAATTCTATTTGGGAGCTGTTTCTACCTATTGCAATTGTTACTTTTTGTTATTTGGCAACAGACCAATAAACAGTCTCACAAGATGATTACAATGTAAGCAAGGAATGTTTTTTTAGTAAAAGTACTTTTTATAGTAGTTGTCAGATATAGAAAGAAGTTTATTGAAGGTATAGTTCCCATTAATTGTTATACCTTTATATGTCTGTCCCGATTCTTCAAACATGTTGTTGGACAAATATTCATGATTTTAGTGAAACATTTATATGCTAATAGATTCATTGAAAATTAAGTTGTCTTGACACAAAGAATAAAATAGACACACTTCATCAATATGAAAATTTATTTTCATTATTTAAAATTTAATCGCCCGCCTGCCCAGCGTGGTGATTATGGGCATTTACCTCCAAACAATGAGCACAAAAAGGCCACGGCCCCCAGTTCCCGGCGGCTCCGCTATTCCTGGTCACGGTGGCGACCACGGTAACGGCGGAGCAGGGGGTGCGAAGAATCTCCGGGTTATTGGAGGCCACCACAAACAACTGACCCTGGCGACGTACAACGGACGCACGCTACGGCTTGACTCGCATCTGGCGCAACTCGAGGTGGAACTTGGGAAAATTAGGTGGCACATATTGGGGCTAAGCGAAATCCGAAGAGAGGGAGAGGACACCATTACCCTCAAATCGGGCCACCTAATGTACTTCCGCGAGGAAGACCAACAATCCCAAGGCGGCGTTGGGTTTCTTGTGAATAAGTCCCTGTGTAACAACGTTGTGGAAGTGTCTAGTGTGTCCAACAGGGTAGCATACCTTGTCATAAAACTTACCGAGAGGTATAGTCTCAAAGTGGTACAAGTGTATGCACCCACCTCGACACACCCGGACGATGAGGTGGAGAACCTGTTCGATGATATATCGAGGGCCCTCCACTCCACTACTATGACGCATTACAGCGTTGTTATGGGGGACTTTAACGCTAAAGTGGGAGTACAGAATTGCAACGAATCGGCAGTAGGATCCCATGGATTCGGAACAAGGAATCATAGGGGGCAAATGCTAGTAAACTTCCTCGAACGAGAGGGGCTATTTCTGATGAACTCATGGTTTAAGAACAAGCCCCAAAGGAAGTGGACCTGGCAAAGCCCCGATACTATGACTAAAAATGAGATCGATTTCATCATGAAGAACAAAAAGCACATATTCAGAGACGTCTCTGTGATCAACAGGTTCAATACCGGTAGCGATCACCGACTAGTCAGAGGCTCTCTGAATATCAACCTTAAGCCTGAACGTGTCCGTCTGATGAAAGCCAGGCTCCAACCAACCATGCTCCAAACCATAATGGGATCCGAAGCTTTCCAGCTAAGTTTGGAAAACCGGTTCGTTGCCGTGGAAACCACAGCAGACGTGAACAAGAACCTCGAAAATGTGACTCGGGTCCTCAGGGAAGAGGGTACGAGATTTTGTGAAATGCAGCATAAGGGCAGGAAGTCAAAGCTTTCCGGGGAGACTTTACGGCTGATGAAGGAACGACGTGAAAATCCGCCCGTCACTTCGACCGCAAGGCGGGCTCTAAACCAAGAGATTAGTAGGCACGTGCGGCACGACCTCCGACGCTACAATACTCTTTCAATAGAAAGAGCGATTGAGCAGAATCGGGGGTCAAAAGTGTTCGTACAATCTCTTGGAAGAAGCCACCTTTCGAAATTGACCACAGCAAGTGGAGAAGTCGTCACTTCGAAGCCGTCAGTCCTTTCGGAGGTTGAAGACTTCTATGGCCGGTTGTGCGCATCGCATGCATCTCGTCCTGATCCCGAAAATAGGGACTCTAGAGCCACATTGACACGCCACTTCACCGAAGACCTGCCAGAAGTCAGTACTGGCGAAATTGAGATCGCTCTTAGACAGCTCAAAAACGGAAAAGCTCCAGGACAGGATGGCGTTACAACCGAACTATTAAAGGCTGGAGGTAAACCGATATTGAGGGAGCTCCAAAAGCTTTTTACGCTGTCCTGTTCGAAGGAAGAACTCCGGAGGCGTGGAGTAGAAGTGTGGTCGTCCTGTTCTTCAAAAAGGGAGACAAAACCCTGTTGAAGAACTATCGACCCATTCCTCTTCTAAGCCACGTCTACAAGCTGTTCTCAAGAGTGATCACAAACCGTCTTGCGCGAAGACTCGACGAATTTCAACCTCCGGAGCAGGCTGGATTTCGGAGCGGTTATGGCACCATAGACCACATCCACACAGTGCGGCAGATCATAGAAAAAACTGAAGAATATAATCTGCCCCTGTGTCTAGCATTCGTGGACTATGAGAAGGCCTTTGACTCGGTTGAGATCTGGTCCGTTCTGGAGTCTCTGCAGCGTTGCCAAGTTGACTGGCGATACATCCAAGTGATAAGATGCCTCTACGAGGCTGCCACCATGTCCGTCCAAGTACAAAATCAGCAGACACGTCCCATACCATTGCATCGAGGAGTGAGACAAGGGGATGTTATTTCCCCGAAATTGTTCACAAATGCAATGGAGGATATGTTCAAGACGCTGCATTGGAAAGGGCGTGGCATCAACATCAATGGCGAGCACATCTCTCACTTGCGATTTGCAGACGACATCGTCATCATGGCAGAAACGCTGCAGGACCTTCAACTGATGCTGAATGACCTAGCTGATTCTTCTCTACGGATCGGCCTACGGATGAACTTGGATAAAACCAAGGTCATGTTCAATGAACATGTTCTACCGGAACCGATTTCAGTACACGGCACCGTTCTCGAAGTTGTTCAAAAATATGTATACCTTGGGCAGACATTGCAGTTGGGTAGAAACAACTTCGAGGACGAGGTAAACAGAAGAATTCAGCTGGGTTGGGCAGCATTTGGGAAGTTACGTCGAGTATTAACATCAGCGATCCCACAGTGCCTGGAGACAAAAGTCTTCAATCAGTGTGTCCTACCTGTAATGACATACGGAGCCGAGACGTGGACACTGACGGCACGGCTGGTCCACAAGCTCAAAGTCGCACAGCGTGCTATGGAAAGGGCTATGCTCGGGGTTTCTCTGAAGGATCGAATCAGAAATGAAGTGATCCGACAGAGAACCAAAGTCATCGACATAGCTCATCGTTTTAGCAAGCTGAAGTGGCAGTGGGCCGGCCATATTAGCCGTAGAACCGATGACGTTGGGGAAAACGAGTTCTCGAGTGGAGACCGCGTCTCGGCAAACGGAGTGTAGGACGCCCTCAGGCAAGGTGGACTGATGATAACGCAAGATGGCTGGCAGAAGCTGGATGCGAGAAGCCGAAAACAGATCACAGTGGCGTGCAATTGGAGAGGCCTATGTCCAGCAGTGGACAGGTATGGGCTGATGATGTGATGATGTGATGATTTAAAATTTACTTTCGTAACTTGTACCTCCAAAATTGCCCTTTATACATAAAACTTAGTCTTAAAAGAGTTCCTATGTCTCGCAACATTTTGATGTTCCAATTAGCTTGCAGGGGAGTATGTAGTGTCTGCTTTTTATTAAATGATTTGGCTTTTGTGGCTACTATAATTGATTTGGCTTTTGTGACTACTACCGGACCTAGTTAGAAGCCGCCCTCCGAGACTATCACGAACCGTAGAAGAAAGCCAGTGTCAAGGTACTGGTCAGCACAACTGATAGAGACTGAATACCTGTAACTTGGTTTAACGGACTGCCGAGATAGTAACCGGGACCCACAGTTTAACGTGCCCTGCGGAGCACGGAAACGTATGAAAGGTGGTCACACATCCGCTGGGTATCCGTGGCCCGTGTTGCTTAACTTTGGAATTCATTTGATCGAAACGTCTGTGTAAAATGTTAGGCCGTTTCCACAGATTTCGATTCTACTTATTTACGTTCCCGGCACACCACCTTGGGCTTTATTTACTTTGACACTATTGTGGAGTTTTAATTTGTGCTCACGACGTGTGTTGTTCATGGTGATATATTGTGTCTCGCTCTAACAGTGTTTGTGTAATAGAGATAGATTGGACAAAATTGTTCATTGTTCATAATGAATCAATTTGTTGGACACAGAATTTAACATAAATTAGTACAAAATCATACCTACTCAACTCATACATTCTTTATAGTTTTATGTCTTAGTTTCTCCTGTTATATATTTGAATTTTCTTTATCAGTAACTGTTTTTTTGATGTCGTTGACCTCATGTAGTATGTATGCTAACGCACTGGGGATTACGTGTGCTTCCAGTGTAACTAAGCATTCCTCCGACAAAGAAATATGTTGGTACAGACTTGCGTAATTAATTTACTTTCGTCCGTTACCTGTAATCAGATTCAAGTGAATTTTTTTCATGACGATTCACCATTGAATGTCTCGGCCACATCAATTTTCTCCATAATCATACATACGTACAGCTACATGTACGTCACGCCTGTAGCTTAAAGTTCTACAAAATAAAATAAATACACTTCACTCCTTTTAATCCCAAAGTTCTACTGCATGTAGGTCTCTCTTCCCCTCGTTCACTCTCCGCTATTTGGGTGGACGTCACCCACGCCACGAGTTCTTGGTCTGTTTTCCTGGCTAATATCTTAGGCGGATAGTTAAAAAAAAATATTTTCTCCGTGAAGGTATCCGCTATGAGTACGGTATCTTCGCTCAGAAGATTGAGAATGGCGAACAGCAGGAGGAGCCGGACGACTGGCTGCGTTATGGCAACCCCTGGGAGAAGGCGCGCCCGGAGTTCATGCTGCCAATCAACTTCTATGGCCGCGTAATGGACACACCGCAGGGCAAGAAGTGGGTCGATACACAGGTGGGTAAACTTCTTTTTTATTGCACAGTGATCAATCGTTTGTTCACAATACTGCCTGATGTTAAGAAGCGATGTGGTCTACGATGGAGTATTATAATAAAAAAAAACCACTGTTTTCCGTGACAGCTGGATCCTTCAACGCTTTCTATAGTTTACGGATGTTTATCTCTTTCATTTGCATCCGAAATTACATGGACAACACGAGTAAACCTTTTAATGTTAAAATAGGCATGTTTAAATTTGGATCGTATGTCATTCTCTATTATTTCTAATTTAGTGCTTCTTAAATAAAGACACATTCAAGGGATATTTCGTGGTTAGTCGTGTGTAAGCTGTACACAGTGATTAATAATAATAAACTACAGTAATTATGTATATGCATTATAGTTCGGTTCAAGAATTAACATTTTTAATAGACGCTAGAGTATTACATAAGGTCCAAGACTGGTGCAAGATAATGCTGATAATAAACGTTATAAATAAGTATTCAGATAAATACATAGATTAATAAAATTACTCTCAGACAATCGCTGAAGTATAGGTGGTATGCCAGATGCCCATTCACGACTCTGTCGTAGTGGTAGAAAACCTGTCAAATTTCATGAATCAGTTGTTAATGAGGAGTTTTCCAAAACAAAACAATCTGTCAAAAGATAGTGCAAAACGAAATAGATGCAACTATTCTATGATCGTTCGTCTTTGAACCCGCTCTTATGTGTTTTTTTTTCTAAAAGATAACTCAGTACAAACATTTGTTTACTAGTTTCTATTATTGTTAGAAAGAGGGTTACAGGTTGAAAAACACTGTTGAATAATAATTTGTAAATAAAAAAAAATCTTCAGTTGTGTAGTCCAACAATTGGACTACAGTGCGACTAATAATTATAGTGCGAAGGAAATTTGTGTCAAATTTAATTACCCTGTCAGTCTTGGCAGAGAAATGTCAACGACCCCGCGATACAAGAATGTTCAACGTGTGACATTGAATTTATCCGAAATATAGCTTGTTCATTGTCATGGCTAGTAATGCGTAAATTTTACAAATAAGAATGTGTTTATTTTCCCTGAATTTTGACCATGTTGTAGAAAATATTATGTATTGTATTGTTGTGAATGGACTAACGTCAGCATTCAATTGACAATGAGATACCATTGTGAAACAATTGACCATACACTTAGGGAATTGGGGACCAAGGGGCCAAACCGCTGTAGGTCGATCGCAATAATATAGTTGTTTATATTCAGACCAGTACTGCTTTTTAACCGACTTCAAAAAAAGAAGGAGGTCTAAATTCGTCTGTATTTTATATTTGTTACCTCCAAATTTTTGACGGGGTGAACCGATGTTCAAGATTCTTTTTTATTTGAAAGCTGGTGCTTCCTGTTTGGTGCCAGTTGAATTTGGTTCAGTTGCGACAACAATGGTTGGTATCCACGAGAAAACCACAATTCTCTTAAAATTTTACCCGTTGAAGCCGGCTTTTGTTTTCATCATAGTTATGTCAGATGCAATGGAAAAAACGTAAATATAACTATAAGAAGAAGCAAATCCAATAAGTAAAATATGAAGACTTTCGTCATTTTCTGACTGATACCATTGTCAAAACTGAACCAAAAAAATATTTAATGAAATATTTGAAGATGAGAACAATATGTATGTATTTTGTTTCTCAGCTTTGTCGTCATAGCAAATTTGTTCATTTTGACAAGTCGGATAAGGATCTAATAGGTAAGATCTAATATAATAATACACACACCAGACATAATATATTATTATTGCAATAGCAGAATTGAGCACCAGGTCATTAGAGATGGTTCACGCGTTGCTAATATAAAAACACGCCTAGAGATAGTGCTTCCCTTGACATTCGTTTGATAACGTTCATTTAAGCAATTTTATGAGATGATTCATGTATCTATGTATATACATCGTGTTTATTGGAATATTATCGTAACTACCTACTTGTTTGTGTGAATAAGATATGTTTTTGATATAATTTAATAAACGAATTACTGAAGATAAACTGAAAATAATTCGATTCGGTTATTTGCCTCTAGTCCAGTTTCATGACCAGATACAGAAGTAGAGTCACATCACTGCTAACACGAGGCGAAATGGAGTCCTACCCAATTACTCTTATCTGTTTATCTCCTTAATGTGATTGTTAAGAAAAAATAAGGTATCGAGCGATAAGGTAGCCTTTTACAATAAAAAATATTTTCATTCATTATTTCTTTCTACACTTGCTTATCTGTGTTGCTAAGCGCAAAACTTGAGAGCGGCTGGACCAATTTCTCTAATTCTTTGTTTGTTGTTGTTCACAATGTCGGGAGAAGCTTTGAACGAATTAATAATATTGTACAGGAAAATATACTTATTTGAAATCAATATTCTACATCTCGACATCGATAGGTAAAACAGAACAATGTTTGTGGGACCCACTGATTTGCAATAAAAACGATAGACTTTTTCCTATTTATGTCGATTGCTTTTTTGTATTCCTTTATATATAAATATACTGATTTCAACATCATGCAAGTACTTGCGTCCTTGGATGTTTACAATTAATTCTCCCGGAGTTTCATTTTTCTCTTCAGAGTGCAACGATATTATAAACTGATAAACTGCGTGTTCAATCGCATGTATTTTACCTTCTGAAAGTCAATCCATTGTTATGGAAAACGACTTGATAATAAATGCTTATCTTGTGAGAAGTGCTATTTTTATTGTTAATGACAAGAAAATACTTTTCATGTTTCTTTTATTTTTACATGTTCAGAATTTAAATTAGTAATGTATTACAAAGAGGTAGAGATTTATATCAACATAAAATTCGAAGAAAAGAGTTCTAGGATTTCTGACGACAGTATTTTCCTCGTTCAAAATGTCTGAGGGTTGTGAAGAACCTTGAGGGACATAATGTATGCTATATCAGCCTGAAAAGTGTCGACACAGGGGACGCGGATTCGATTCCTGCCTGCGACATAACGCGTCGGTATCGTTGTTCTACCGTCTATACATATACAAATGTATTTCAAAGTTTTTATGTAACTATTGGTGTCTTCGACTGTCTTGTACAGGGTTGTTTTGTAGTCATGTGTGTAAAAAGCCCCGGGATGTTAAATTACTGCTTACATTTACCTCTACGTACCCTTTCTGCGACGACACGCCTGTTTATTTTGAATGTCAGTGCGAAATCTCACACGACTTTGATTTTTGGGTGAATGCCAATATTTGGCATGTCAAGGTGATAATCGTATGTATGTATGTTTTCAGGTTGTGTTCGCCATGCCCTACGACAACCCGATACCCGGATACGGCAACAACGTTGTCAACACACTGCGACTGTGGTCCGCCAAGAGCCCTGTTGATTTCAACTTGAAATTCTGTAAGTACTCTCTACGTATACTTTGCTATCTGATCTGTCAAATTTTGTACCACCTTAGCTTGTAACATACTCGGCGCTGCACAGTTTAAAAAAATAATATTAGTATCACGCTGTCTTTGTTAGTGCACACCAATCGGGCAGATGTCAATCGATCAGGCCAAATTGTAATGACTTATGATGAAAGTGCACGACCTTCAAAAACTTGATGCACCTACTCGGAAAGATGTGGATCACGAAACCATCATTTACAAGCACCGATATATTCGGTGATGGTAAATGATGGTTTCATAATGGAGTGTGATAATCACCGGGAAGCGCGTGCACCGTGTTATTTCATTTCCTTGTTTTCCTTTCACCGAGGGCAAAGTTTATCAGGGTGATCTTTGTGGTGTAGAAATTATTATTTATGAATGAAGATTCGCGTTAAAGTCATCTAATTAAACTGTCATTATAACGTAATAAATTTTATTAATTATCCGTGTTCTATTATGGTCGTGTATTGATAATCACTTGTTTGTCCCATCTATAAGTAGATGATACGTACGTCATATCACGTACATATTACATACTTGGTTTTTATTGCAGTCAACTCCGGAGACTACATTCAGGCCGTCCTTGATAGGAATATCGCAGAAAACATTTCCAGGGTTCTATATCCCAATGACAACTTCTTCGAAGGAAAGGAACTGCGTCTGCGCCAGGAGTACTTTATGTGCGCTGCCACCTTGCAAGATATTGTACGCAGATACAAATCATCTAAATTCGGTAGCCGGGAGGCCGTCAGAACTTCCTTCGAAAGCTTCCCCGAAAAAGTCGCTATCCAACTCAACGACACACACCCTGCGCTGGCCATTCCTGAACTACTGCGCATCTTGATCGATATCGAGAAGCTTTCTTACGAAGAAGCGTGGAATATCGTGGTGAAGACTTGCGCTTACACCAACCACACCGTCTTACCCGAGGCTCTGGAGAGGTGGCCGTGCTCTATGTTGGAGAACGTGCTGCCGAGGCACATGGAGCTCATTTACCACATCAACTTCCTTCATCTGAAGGAGGTGGAGAAGCGCTGGCCCGGCGACATGGACCGCATGCGCCGTATGTCGCTCATAGAAGAAGAGGGAGACAAGCGCGTCAACATGGCCAACCTGTGCATCGTGGGTTCGCACGCCGTCAACGGTGTTGCCGCCATCCACTCCGACATTCTGAAGGCGTCCGTTTTCAAGGACTTCTTCGAAATGTGGCCGCACAAATTCCAGAACAAAACTAACGGCATCACCCCGCGCCGCTGGCTGCTGCTTTGCAACCCGGGCTTGTCCGACCTCATCTGCGACAAAATCGGCGAGGACTGGATCGTCCACTTGGAGAAGCTGGAGGGTCTGAAGCGTTGGGCCAAAGACCCGGCGTTCCAGCGCGCCATCATGAAGGTGAAGCAGGAGAACAAGCTGAAGCTGGCGTCGCTGATCGAGCGCGACACGGGCATCAA
>SJJU01012694.1:0-12225 GCA_012932125.1 Conopomorpha cramerella
AGTACTTCAAATATTTATTTACACATAAACAAACATCACATAACAGGTTACCCTAATGCGTAATGCTGTTGGATAAATAGGTAATCTCAAAAACAAATTTAAAAAATATGTACTGTACTTAAACATAATAAATAATACTTCGATAAAAACATTCTAACACTTATACAAACATTTAACAACTAACTAAAATAACCTATTATACTTCGATGGCTTCGGCTATAATTTGTCATTATCAGTATCAGTCCACTGCTGGACGATGGTCTCCATCGCCACGCTTGACAGGCGGTTTAGCGATCGCAGTAGTGTTGTGGTTTAATTCACAGAGAGCGCTGCCGCTCGTCCTCTGGAGAGTTCCCTCGGTCACCTTGCACAGACCCCCAAGACGGGAAGCGTTTGTCTAGGGTGGTGACACATGTATTCTATTCAGCGTCACCACACTTTACACACGTTTACTCTCTAGAGCGACTCTATAGGTATGTCTGCTCTGACACGAGAAATTGAAAGAGTTGTCATAGAAATTCGATAAATAAAATGTTTACAAAAACACCAAATTCTGCTTTTGAAGTAGTAGTAGTCTGCTTCTGTAATTTTCATAATTGGACGTAGTACAGAAAGGACTCAATCCACACTTGGCCCGAAATTGGGTTAGCTATATCAGGGTGCTAAGACATATCCATAATTTTAAAAAATATTTACACAAAAAAGTTCACTACAACCTATTTTTTATGTACCCTGACTCTGTCCACATGTATGGCGGGTTAATAGCGCATCCAACTTTAAAGCTCAATATCTCTGAAGTAACTTTTTGTGGATTGAGTCCTTTCTGTGTAACTACGTCCAATTATTACTTTGTATGGAGAGTATGACATTAATGACAGATGGAGGAAACAAAATCTGTCAAGGAATATTGTCCTTTAGTTCGTGAGAATACAAGTGATAATTTCGCCTGTTCCAGCAATCCAACATACTACCGTAAAATAAGTAAAAACAAGCTGTTGTCGTGGGAGTACTTCAGCGGTTGGTTCTTGAGCGCGTTGTATCACTCCATCATCATCTACTTACTCACCGAGTTTACATTCCGCCACTTTGTCATCTCTAAGGGAGGGCACACTATTGATTTGTGGTACGTATGTAATTAGGTACTATATTGCTTGCTATCCGTACTGATATTAGGGTCCACGTCCTTTATTATCTACTGTACGTTTCGATACATACCTTATAAAGTTTGTTATTTTATACAACGGAGGAATGGGGAGTTTTCTTTGACGTTTTTCTGACAGATTTTCGGGCGGAGAACTGTCATTACTGTCATACTTTCCAAACAAAGGTTCAGAAAACAGTCAAAGAAAATTCCCCATTATATTAAAATAAATTTGCCAGATTTTTAATGGTTATAGATTAAATTTCATAATCTAACTACGAATTAATACTATAAAATTAACTAATAATACAAGCAAGTGTAAACCTAAAGATAACAATTTTAATAGCCATATGAAAAAATGCGTTCAATGATATGATGGTGTCTTAATTTTTTTCGCATGGGTGGGAAGGGGGGTGTGGGTGAGGGTGGGGCTCTTACGTACCAAAGTAACTACTACTACTAGTACTAACCTAACAGAGCTGCTTATTACCTCCTGCCAGGTGTTACGGCGCCATACTGTTCCACTACCTGGTGGTGGTGACGAACCTGAAGCTGTGGCTGCACGCGCGCTACCACACCGCCGCCTTCGTCGCCTCCGTGCTCGGCTCCATACTGCTCTACGTCGTCTTCAATACGATATACTCTATGATTTACGTGTAAGTTAATAACGCTTAGGCTGAGATCTATAGTTCTAACTTTTACTTTGCTTCGTCAATGACAAGCATGAGCTTAAGTTCTGTCAGATTCCAGTATACTGACAGTAACATAGTATGTTGACAGTTCTGAGCAAAATTTGACAAAGGAAAGGAAAGTTGCCAAAGAACAAACTGTTACTGTGTTATTCAGTAAGGTTTTGCTAGCCTAGGGCTAAAGTTAATCAATTTTCATTTATTTATTATTTGCTAAGTCACCGTCACTACGGTATCCCCAAGTGACATAGGCGATACTACCAAAAACTCAAAAACTGGTACTAAATTACTACTATTTAGTCATGAATGAATTGGTAACACCTTTTCTTAAATACAATATCCATGTTTAAGCACACTGTCACGCCATTTCACAGGAAATACGACGGCGACGTGGAGGGTACGTACCAGCGCCTACTGGCCTCGCCTCTGTTCTGGTTCGCGAACATCGCGACCGTGTGCGCCGTGCTCGCCCCGGACTTCCTGCTGCGCGTGTACTGCGACACTCCCCTGCGACGCTCTGTCGCCGCCGTCGCCGCCCACAGGGCCTCGCACGTCTCGCATATCACTAGGATGTAGATTTATTAGTAGTAGCCTAATAACCAATTCATTAAAAAGAAATCGCCCATACCAGGGAAATAATAGATACATTTCGTAGCTAACTAATTAGAAGTCAGCTTCGAAATGGATCTGTTATTTCTCATAGCGTAGCCAGCTACGAAATGGGAAAATAAGCTAAAACAATGACTAGCTAGTTGCGGCTTTGGTGGGCTCGGCACGGAAAATAATAGACACATTTCGTAGCTAACTAGTTAGAAGTCAGCTTCGAAATGGACCTGTTATTTCCCATAGCGTAGCCAGCTACGAAATGGGAAAATAACCTAAAACAATGACTAGCTAGTTGTAATACATCAACGTAGGCCTGCCTTGCTAACAAAGAGCTCCAAGAATTAAATGACAAGACATATAGGTATAACTAATTGCGAAATCGCACGTAGTTGACATAACAGCCATGCACTGCGTGATGTTTTTATGTCGTACCTTTCTTGACGTGCGTACTAGCCCTTCAGATCGTCCGTATTTGGCGTTGATATTTGACAAGTTTCTGGAGACTTTCACTAGCGGTGTAAAAACGCTGTTCAAAATTTTTTGAATACCACGAAATATTATTAGCCGTTGGATAATAATGGGGTATTTTCAGGGCTGTTAATTCTGCTAGTTATTTTGACAGGTCACGTTAGGTAAATGTGTGAAACATGACATTGATTAGTACTATAAAGGTATATTTTGTAAATATTTTTTTTATTATGTTATGTGCTTAGTGGCTGTGCTAAAGGTGTAAAAGGGGCGAACAAAATGGATACATTGTTTTGTTCTCTGTCCGTTTCTTTTTCTAATGGGGAAGAAAACTCTCGAATGAATGGTGCTAGATTCGCTTGGCTCAAAATGCATAGTTATTGTTACAAATACATTATTATTGTGGGAATAGGTTAATCGATTGTCACTGCAAGTTCATGTGACAGGTTCAATTCAATTCGTTTATTGCACTCACGTTACAGCAAAAGTTTTTAAATAAATAGCAAAGTATCAAACATGAACCCTGTGAGGGCAAAAGCAACAGTATGGTTAGTAGTGCACTCGCCATGTGTGAGGTACTAAGTACACTTACTTAATTATAAACTAAATTACAACTAAATCCTACTCTTGTGAACGTTAATATAATACTATGACAATTAATTATTAACGCTATTTACAATAATGAACTATACTATTTCATACCAGTATTAGATAAGGAAAGTATTGTCTCACTTTCGTTGGTTCATGTGGTCCAAGCATACGTAGCGACATCTGCATCGAGATTCGCTTTTTCTTCTCTATTTGAAAAAGCCTCGAAATCAGTAGTATCAGGAGACTGGTATAATTAGTAAGTACGGGGTTTAGCAGATGTTTGTTGGATTGTACTCAGGTACATACTACATCAGTAACTATTCTCAGTTCCACTTCCTAATCATCTAATGCACAGATTTAAAACTAACTACCTACTTGTGTATTTCGTTTACTACATGTACTGTAATAATACAGGAAAGTAAAGTATTAACGTGTGTTCCATACCGGTTATTGGTGACTTATATATTACTGCATAAACTATTTCTACATAGTAGGTATAAAACAAAGTCACTTCGCGCTGTCTGTCACTGTCTATGCTTAGATCTTTATAACTATGCAACATAGCCTTTTGTAATAAATAAAGTGATTCACTAAGAAGATTTGTATGCATGAAACATACATAACAATAGAGAAACCCCGATAATGTTAAAGATTTTGCTAATTATAATATATTGCATTTATGCCAACCAAAAGCTTTGAGTTTAGTTTGCTGATTAATACCGAGCAGATCAAACGCTTGCTTAAACAATAAAATAAATAAAACTATGTGATTAGATAATAAGCCACAAAGTCAAGTGACTTGAAAAGTGATCTACCATGTCTCGGGACACACGATTCTAGTGCCATTATTTCCCGCAGTTTTTTACCCCACTTGGAACCGAGAGTAAGTTCGTAGTTAGTAATGTAAATAATTAGTAGATTACTTACTAATTTTATTGTAACTACATTACTTAAGAACATTGTGATATTTTACCTATTACTTATATTTAGAATAGTTATTAAAGCTAGTTTAAGTTGTGAAATATAGACAGGTATTATCTACTTTTTAATGTGTATATCTAGGTATATAAGTCTTAAATTGTAAAATATATTTATTACATATTTACTTGAAAAAAAAAACAACAAGAATTTTGATTTGTTATCTTTTCCCCTATTTTCATTTGCCTCCTACTTCTCTAATGGGAAACTTCACTGGGTATTTATTTGACAGATTGACCTATTCCTGTTATTAATGTTACAGTTTCCATACATTATTTTGCTTAGACCAAACATAACGTGTCATCCTGAGTCTGTCTCTTTAACAGAAATGTTGGCAATTCAATAAACTTCCTTCTGGATCCATACTTACAGCGCTGCAGCTGTAATGTTAGAAGGAATACATCGTGTCCTGAAGTCCTGGTATACCTACCAGAAAGAGTGTCGGCATTATAGGTACCTAGACCTTAAGGTGGCGATAAGGTCAACACTTGCTGATGTTGGTAGTCGATAAGAGCAGTACTTCCCCTTGAACCAACTCTAGACCTCATTTCTGATTTAAATAGCACCAGTTATCTATCAATACTGAAGGCATCTTTACCTTCTATAACAGGGTACCTACCTATTAACTATAAATATGAGAAGTTTACATAATATACTTATGTAAGTAGGTAAAAAGCTAAATTCATGACTGCCAACGGTAAGTATGTGGTAGTAGAGGCAATGACAACATCCTGTAATACAGGTAGATTATCGTTTGAATGATTGATGTAAATGCTGTAAATATTCCGATTTTATAAGATAAAAAAAAAATATTATGGCCGGCGAGCTTTGAGTCCAAACCTAAACGAAAAAAAAAAAGACGTTTGTCATTTTAAATTTGTAGGTTATTTTCTTGTTTTGGTATTTTTTATTTCGTTGCTTGTGAATAAATACTTTGAAATGGCTCTTCTTAAATCGGGAGAAGTTCCTAAGGGAGCTGTGAAATTAAGCGAAGAGGAGGCTGTTACCTATGCATGGGAAATGGTTGGGAATTGGGATTCGTATTCCGATACGTAAGTCTTTTGATTTTAAATCTAAAATCTCCGTAGGATTAAACACCGTATAAAAGAGAACATACAAAACTTACTCTCTATAAGCCCTCCCATCCATAATACTTAGTAGGTAAAAAATAAATTCTAGCCAGACTAGTGTTTTACATGAATTACTGACCAAAATTAATATAACAAGTTATATTTTTTATTTGTTTTGTAGGTGGGCTCTGCGATGGGGTCCTGGTCTCCTTGGTGCCATAAATACTTTATCAGGGTTAATGATCAATCAACACTACAGGAGGAAACTAAAGTTGGGACGTTTTGGCCATTTGTCCTCAGTTATTCCACTAGGTTTATTACCTGGTGCCTTTACTGCACTATTTCATAGACAGGTAAGCATATGTTAGGTAAATAAATGTTAGTAATATTTTACCTAAACATGACAATTTACACAGCTGAACTGATTTCAATGAAACTTCACAATATTATAGCTTAATACATTGGAATAACACATAGGTCATATGTATTTTTGTCTGAATTTCCTACGGGCACGGGATAAACTGCATGTAAAACCGCTGGGTACATCTATTTGTTAAAATTAAAGTTACATTATTTCTTTAACTTGGCCCAAACAAAGGTTAAGAATTATATGAATATTTTCAGTAACAAAAAAGAAAATTAAAGCACCCAGAATCCTGTTGCATATTTAGTGGTCACAGACAGACACAGTATATTTCTAATTAAAATCTTCTATTTCAGTTTGTTAGTACAGATATGCTGTTAATGAAAAAATCCTGTCCACTGTGCTATGAACTAAGATCTACAGCAATCCAAGTTGGTTTTGGAACAGCCTACACTATGGTTTTGGGATCTTGGTCATCATTAATGGTATGTTTTGTAGTTAGTTTATTCATAATTTTCTGAGATTCAAATTTATGTGTTTAGGCTGCTCTAAGGCATCTTTCTGTGAAAATGGTAAAAACATACTACTATGAAACTATAGATACATCTATCAAAACTTCATTACGTTTAACTGCCAATGTCTCTATGTCGGACCAGTAATTTTGAAGTCTATGGTATTCAGTATTAAAAATCACGAGAATAAAATCTGTCATTTGATAGTTAAAAGGTGAATTAACACTTTATATGACAGTAGCCAGCTGTTAATGTGTAATAGTAAAACTTCGATGGTGTTTAGTTTACTACCACCAGCCCCCCTGGCAAAGCGCTCCAAGAAAGACATCACAAGACATATCAGGCAATGCGATTGGTTGAAACAAGCTGAGTCTCACGATGTGTGATGTAAGAGCCAATCACAGCGCATATTTGTTTATGTCGTGTCTTTCTTGGATGCGCTTGCTAGGGCTGCAGTGTATATCAAGAGTATATTTTTTTCTTTCAGCTTGCGTCACACTACAGCACATACAGATTGCCTTCATTAGTTTCTGAAACAAAGCAGCTATGGAAGTTGACACAGAATATAACAAGGCCATTTTATGGGACATTGACTGTCCTGTTTGCCCTACAAGTTTTAGGTTCTATTGTTGTCCCATATTTTGAAATGCGTAACCATTTGACTATTAGAAAAAAGATTTATGAAATTGAGCAAAAATTAGAAAATCAAAGTTAAGCTTAAGAAATAAATTATTGTTTTAAATAGTCATAGATAAACTAACAAATATAAGTAGATACTTTATGTTAATATATTGTTTTATTTATTTTATATAAGTTATTTTGAATATCTATACCTACTCATATTATAAAGTGTAATAATTTGTATTTTTGTATCAATGTTTGTAACAAAAAAACTCAAAACTGCAGGACAGATTTCGAAAATTCTGTTACCGTTGGGAAGCTTTACTATCCCTGGGTGAAATAGGCTATTTTTATCCTGAAATTCCTCCAGAACCAAAAAAAAACATGAGTGACACCACACAGAACAGCTATTTTAAATAAAACACAAGGTTGAAAGTTAAGTAATTTGATGGAAAATTCTTTAATTTAGAATAAAGTTTGAAAACAATCATGTATGCAACTTGGACAGTATGATAAATTGTACAGTACAATTTACATTATGTAAATGTGAAGGTTATTTTGGAACCTAAAATATACAAGAGTAAACCTGAGAAACAGATGACATGTTTTTGTCACACATTTTCAAAATATAGAAATGTAACAGTTAACAATGCCGTGCCTGATAAAATCAGCACAAGTACTAAAACAAGCACTAAAGCTAGGCTAGTTGACTGACTATGGTCTGACACACACACACTTGCTGGTAAGTACAACCAACCAATAAACTTAATTAAACCAATATCAACACTCAAATACCATTTTGAATTAGAATAGGGAATCATTACTTCTAATTTAAAAAATACATACACTTTTTTTTTACATTTTATCACTTTTATGAGTTTTTTAAATTGCATCGAGATTTTTTTTTTTCATTTTTCACACCTTAAGCTTTCTAATGCCTACATAATATTGTTTAGTCTAAGTCAATAATTACAACGGAAGTTTGAGATCTTAAACGCAAGTTCAGTTGTAAATATGTATTTCTGCAAAGTGTCATATTATGTATTTCTATGTTTATAATTCTGCTTTCTTTATTGTGGTCTTCAAAAAACAAACATGGAAGCTAAGAACATCCAACCATAACAAATCTACAACATAATTATCTATGTAAGTATGTATATGAAAACCTAAGTTACTACTTATGTTTAGATAAAAATAATATTATGAACATAGCCAGACGCAACACCTACCAGTGATAAACTATTGTTTCATTAGTAATTAAGTATATCATATCATTTCAGGCACTAAACTTTGTCTAAACAGGAATGTTCTTATTTTAGACGTGGCAGTGATTAGCCTGGCTGGGACAAAATCCCAAAGCCATGGACACATTGAGCTTTGCAAACCATTGTGAACATCCTCTTATAAAGGCCCAATACTTGGTAAGCATACATATCGGTAAACCGATACCAAGCACAACACAGGTAAGAGCGAAACAAACGCTTCTGTCTTCATTCTTCTTTGAGGTAAATCCTGATTAAATTTTAAAACCAGTCCTGAAAAGCAGGACATGACTAATGGCCGTTATTTTACTAACATACTACCTAAATATTGGCTGAATTTGTCGAGATAAAATATCTATCACAACAGTTCGGTAGGTATCTAATATAACTCGGTTAGTTTAGAGTTTATTGAAAAGGCGCTCCCACAATTATTACATATCACGCGTAAAATAAGCATTTTTTTTTACTTCTACCCGATAACCTAAATTCCTGTATCATAGGTATGGCTGACAAGCGGCAAATTTTGTTTTTTATTTATTGTCCAGTTTAAATATTTACGATCAAGTACAAATTACATATTACCACATTAAATATTTTATTTATACCATGGAAAATATGTATGTAAGCACCTTTTACGAATGGTATCTTGAGAATGTACTGACTGACCAAGCGAATTATTGAACACTGCAAATCGTACCCTATGCCAAAATAACCGAGTTATACCCTATTATTACACTTACTTTCTAAATTATTACAACCGTCATAATCATATTTGAACTGTTCTCTTCCACTAAGAGCGTTGTTAAAAAAAATATCATTACTTATTAGGTTAGTTAATGGTAAGTCTGTGATAGTCACAGGTCCCGTGTCCTGGGGCCAACCAGGCGGCGGGTAGATAGCTATCTGCTAGCACCGTTGGCTAATATAGTCATTGTAGCTAGCTGAGATCTCTTCAGATTGGTAGCGGGTGAGCTTAATGCTCTGCCGCATCTCCGGTGTGATGTTCGCTTTGTACCCGCCCTTGCGGAGCAGCGAGTCGATTGTTTGTATCTGGTCCCACCCTGAAACAATTTCTCATCTCAATTTAATTGCCGTGTTATGAAAATGTACCTCGTTTGAAACAATGATGGGAACAAGACATTTGCAGTTGGAATACATTAATTGAAATGCAATATATGCAGAGCAATTCCATAATTTGTACTCCTAATACGACATGAAGGAAAGTCCGTTATATTGTTTCTATTTATAACTCGGAATTTTTGTTTTCGGTTTTATTTAAATGTTTGGGCACGACACCGAGACCTCCGGCGCCATTGCCATTCCTTCGTTGTCGGTGATGGCGGCATGGCGGCATAGACGGCGTTCTAGATTTGGAGTGCAAGAGATTGTTGACAGTAGTACTGCTGCTGCTGTACTACATCACCAATATTCTTGCAATTTCTGCGTCTGTGGTCGAATTGGTCGGATCCTTGACTTGTAACCGGGAGTTCCCGCGTTCGAGTCCGGCTACTGGAGGTGTACCAATGGGACTCTTTTTCAGAGCCTATGTACGCACACCACAAGGTGTGTGAACCCTATAACGGCGATGGGCTCACCCCTGTCACGTCGGGTTAAATACGCTTGATGAACCGTGGGCATTTGCTTTAGCAAGTGCCTCTGCCTACCCCGCTTTGGGATTAAAACGCGTGAAGTGTATTTATTTATGTTTTAATTGTAAGAAGGTTTCCAAATGTTCTGTCCACGCAATAATAATGTGTATGTTTCTCATAATTTGTTTACATATGTTTATGGATGAAATATGTGTTACCTTGTTCCGTAGCAACTTGAGGCAAGTAAGTAGCAGTGCGCTTTGATCCACGCTCGCTAATGAACTCGATCCTTATGCCGTGTTTGCCAAGCTTCCAGTCCAAGTAATGTTCAGCCTCTTCAAAGTGTTGCAAGATAGAGACGGACACGGTCAGCCGCGGTACTTCCTCGCGAGTTATTGGTGAAAAACGCGAGTCACGCAGCGCACTGGTGATAGCGTACTCACGTAAACCTAATAAAATAATAACATGCGGTTTATTTTATTTCTATTCTGGTGTTAATAATTAGTTAAGTTTACCTACTTATTTTCTAAAACTATCTTCGGATCTGTCTTTATGTATGGATCTGAATGATGGGGAATACAGGTCACGGATGAAAGAAAAGTACATGTGGAGAGATGTTACAACGGATGTGTGGAGTTATTCAAATGGACAGGATTAGGAATTATATTAAAAAAGTATATTAGAGGAAGCCTGAAAATAGCACCAGTGACAGAAAAGATTAGGCGTAACAGATTAAAATAGTATGGACATGTCAGGAGGGATGAAATCCATGTAACAAGGGATGAGGGAGTCCAAAGAAGGTATAGATGGAATGTGTGAAAGGTGTAACTGCAGTGATGACAAATGACAGAGATAAATAGCAAAAGGAAACATGTTACGCCGAACCCAACAAGTGTGTAATAAGGCCAGGAAACCAAAATGGGTTGGTAGTTAGTTAGAAATTAAAGTAATAAATTACATACATTTATGTGTAGAAAAATAAACAATGGAAATCATGCTCTATGTAGTGTGATGTAATGTGAAGTACAACTAGTGCTGATCACTAACCACATTAGAAATCTTATGATGTTAAGATTATTAATGGCAGGTATGTCTACTGTAACAAAAGAATAAACAGATACCACAAGTGTTTTATTTTGACAATGGCTATGGCTTTTCATAAAAGTGTTATTATCCTGTCATACATCCTTCTACATAGAGAATCAATTGGACAATGCATTTGAAGACACGCTTAGCCCTAAAAAACCAAAAATATAATTTTTCTTCCAGTGAATGAAAAAGTAGGTCACGGCCTTTGCAAGCCACCAGATGTACAAAACATGTAAGTCTATGAACTTACTTTGTGAGTATTGTACCTCTGTTGTTCTTTTCAAAGAACAACACAGGACACAGTCTTCTTGTGTATTTTCTAGATTTTCACTGGTTATTTTTCTATCTAGATGAAGTCACTGGTGTTTAATTATTTCAAAACCTATTGATTTCTGACATTGACTATCCCATTACGGGATTTGGTTAATTACTTATCTATCCTCTAATAAAATAACATTTTCATATGTTATTCTATGTGTTTTCATTGGAAGATGAAGCAGACAAGGACACAGAATGGAAAGCTACCATGTAACCAAATAAATATAAGTTGTTTTATATTTACCATTATGCAAATGCATAGCATTGAAGGTGCCAATGCAACCCCGAAGGCGATGGTCCTTGCCAATCTTCCATGTCACAAATAATGGACTGAAAATTTAAAGATATCAAAACAAATTAAAGTAAGACAAAAGAAATGGTTGCAGAAAACATTAAACTCTATACAAGATATCTATTATTTCTTAATATACAGTAAGAAACTGGTTTAAAAGATTAATTCAATTTCACCTCTACCACACACCATCAAAACAACAACATAAATAAAAGTGTTTATGTGGCTTGCACAACTACAAGACAAAGGGTAATTAGGAAAAATATTTAAAGGTACCAAAATAATGAAGATTGTAATTTCTGAATGAAGTTATTTACACAAAAAATAATACTTACTAAGCATCATTTGTGAAGTTAGGGGTCTGAGGTGGGTCCATACTGTTCAGCTGACAATAAAGGACATCGAAACAAAAGTAGCACATATCTGGAATAGCTACAGACGATTCATGATATCCGTTCACTGGACGATCTACATTGTATGAATTGTTCATTTTCTGTTTCTTGCTGCCACAGCACCCTGAAGACATGGTCTTATTAACCACAAAACAAACACACACAGTTTGAACAAAGACTAAATATTTTCACTTTCTTTGTCAGCACAGTGCAGAGGGGAGCTCAAGTACCATACACAACAGT
>SJJU01012695.1:0-12195 GCA_012932125.1 Conopomorpha cramerella
GCAGTGGTGTTGTGGTTTAACTCACAGAGAGCGCTGCTGTCCGCTTTCTGGCTGCAGAACTCCCTCGGTCGCCTCTTACGACCGCCACGACGGGAAAAGTTGGGCTGGGGTGGTGACACATGTATTCTTTGTACACGGCTGGTTACACACTGTAGGATAGTAAACTGGATACAGATTTTTTGTAGTTATGACAGCTATTGCCGTTCACTGTCCGTCAATGGGTTAAGAATAACTTATACACGACTTTGAATGAGTGTCCATCAGGATCCCACAGTTCAATCCCCTAGGGGATCCTAGTGAACTTGTTAGTTCATCAGAATCCCCTCGTGTAAAATAAAAGTAAAGATGCTTTTACAATGGCCTGTTTCATTGAATATGTCTATTTATACTCTAGCTAGCATTTGCTAGGTTTTCTAGGAAATATTTCTGATATAACGATTGGACAGTTTTTAGACATAGTTGGTTAAAAAGATAGACGGTTACTAGTTTACTAACTAGTATGTATGTAGGTACATACCTAATTAAATGTGTTTACTGTGAAGAAGACCTAATATTATTTTTTTTTGTATTCGAGGGGATTCTGATGAACTAACAAGTTCACTAGGATCCCCTAGGGGATTGAACTGGGGGTTCCTGATGGACACTCTCATTTGAGAGAATGTATGTATGTCTTCTCTCCACAGACCCGGATAACTACGACGGTCCAGAGCGCGTGTACCGGGAGTGGCACCACTGGCTGGTCACCAACATCCCGGGCGGCGACGTGGCGCGTGGACTCACACTCTCCGGGTACATCGGCTCTGGACCGCCGGAAGGTACAGGCCTTCACAGATACGTGTACCTTGTGTACAAGCAGCCTGGAAAATTGGACTTTGGCGAGAAAGTTCTGGATAACAAGTGAGTATTTTTAAAGCCAATAACTATTAGCATAGGTTTTTTCTTGGATGTAGTGGCTAAGGTCGTTGGGAGGCTCCGGCAATAACGCGTGAGTAGTCACCGTGGGGTATTAGTGGACGCGAGTCCCCGCCAGCGGTGGGATATCCATAACGGATTTCCCTACGATAAAAAGGTAGTTAGGTAGTAACTATTACCATTTAATCTTTTCACCACCAATGTCTGATCATCATCATTATCAGCCCACTGACATCCACAACCGGGCATATGCCTCCCCAAAATCGGTTAGGTATGCCTCAGATAAATGATAAATGACTTCTGTGCCCACCACACCTGATGTCTTACAAGGCAAGATTTTAATATCTTTACCTATCCATTGATCATGGATATCATTGGGTCCAGTGGCTGACGATGATTATGATGAAACTTTAACTGGGGTGTTATGAAGAATATTCTTTCTTGCTTAAAAATACATTAATATTTCAGGTCCATTGAAGGTCGTGATGGTTTCTCAACAATGAAGTTTGCTGAGAAATACAACCTCGGGAATCCTGTCGCTGGCAACTTCTACAGAGCACAGTTTGACGACTATGTTCCACAGCTGTACAAGAGTTTAGGTGCATAAGTGTAAAATTGTTGATTTTTTTTTAATAAACATTTTATTGTATTTGAAATGTTATTCTTTATAACAATGATAGGCTTATTTATTATACATATTTTTTTCCTACCCACTCCTTGTAGAGAAATATGCATATTTTATTTCATACTTGAATGTACCTACAAAAATTCCCCCTATTCCTTCCTAAGTAGGATAAAATTATTATCATCACAGCAGCCACATGATGAGGATTGGGGTAGCCCAATGATAATTGGGGGAAAATGCCAATAATAACCATGCTTGGTTTGGCATTGGCATAGGTGTGCGATTGCAGTGATGTTCTGATTTAACTCACAGAGAACACTGCTGGAGTTCCCTCCGTCACCTCTTTTGACCCCCACAATGGAAAAAGTTAGGCTGTGGAGGTAACAGTGACACATATTGTAATGTAATCGCCCTTACCACACGGCTCTAGAGTATTAAATAATATAATACAAAACAATTTATACTAAAACCAGACCTCCGTCGGCAGATATGCATAATATAGCCTACTAGCTTTCCGCCCGCGGCTTCGCCCGCGTTGACTTCGGTAATATTGCGGTATAAAGGAATATTTTTGTTTTCCCTGGGGAATATCAATTTTTTCCGCGATAAAAGTACCCTATTATTTAAACCGGACTTCTAACTATACATCTGCAAAATTTCAAAGCAATTGGTTCAGTAGTTACGGCGTGAAAGCGGAACAAACAAACTCACTTTCCCATTTATAATATTAGTAAGAAGTAAGACAACATGACTGATGATGGTTTGATGTTGGTAAAAAATGTTGATGTCAACACTGGCTGGATATCAGATAAAAAATAAATTTATGTCTAGAAGTTATAATTTTACTAAAGCAGTCACACACTGCCCTTGGGTATCAATATAATTGTCCCTACTCTACTCTAGTAATGGGTATGTAAAAACAAACAACATAATATTAAAAATACATAAGAACACCTTATTATTTGTCATATCAATATAGTTCATAGTCATACTAATTAATAATAACATAAGTACAACATTTAATGAGAAAGGTAAATAATAGTAAAATGCAATAGCTTATTTTTACAGAAGTTTTAAATGCCCAGTGACTTGGTCAATGACATCTTTGGGTGCTGGACCAATACCTAAAACTGTGATCGAGTTTGCTGCTATCTGTGTCCTTCCAGCATCTCTGATTAGAGACGTAATCAAGCCCATTCTCTTTGCGGTGTCGGCCAATTTCATTATCTCATATACAGAGTCTATTTTAAGAGCAATCTTGGCTTGTCCACTACTCTCCCATATATCCAAAGCTTTAGGATATTTCCGGAGAGCTTTGGAATATACTCCAACAGCAGCGTGTCCACATTGAGCAGCAATCTTGCCTTTGCCCATCTGCAGATCAGTACGAACTACCAAAACCACCTTGTATTCTTTGTTTGATTTAAACTGAAAATAAAATGAAATAATTTAATATCTACCTAGATACCTAAATATTTAGGGGACCTGTAAAATGTAGGTACATATGCTGCTAAACTTGCTAGTGAAAAACGTTTTTAAAGACCAGTTTTATGAAAAGCAATTATGTGTTCTCAAGCAATGTTTTGTCCTGTATTACACTTTGTTCCGGTGACACTTGAATGATCATTGCTTTAGAATGCGGTCCCTAGTCTCTCAGGTTCCATGGCTGGATAAAGGCTTCCAGACTTAGGACCGTTACATTAAATAGTCATATTTTATGGAGACAACTAGGGACGGGGCAAGATAGAGTTTACAGAATATTTCTTTACCTTTTTCGGTGTATTTTCTTCGACGTTTCGTTTACTTGTAGGCCTAAACCACCGTAGAGCAAACAGTGATAAACCAAAGCAAACACCACATCCCAAACCGGATAAAAACGATAAATTTGATTCCATGTTTTTTTTTTTTAAACGTGATGAGGTGAAACTTCGCTTTTGTGCACAGTTTCAATGCAGAACAAGAAGAAAATTAAATAAACTTCCGTGAGCCTTACAGAGAAAAAAATAACATAACCAAAAAATTTGGTAGCGGTAAGCGCTCGCGCGATTTTTTTGATGGATTGATTGGCCGGCTGACTGAATGGTTGACAGATTTGTTTTTAATTGAATCCATCTCAAATCCTGTGTTTTTCTCGGCCACGAAAATACGGAGTAGTGCTTATTATCCCAAGACATTGTTTAGGTAATAATCATTACTAAACAACGAATAGATATCCGTATCGCGCTCAAAATCGGCGAGTGGTAAATTATAGAAAAAAATCTGTACACACCTACAAAGTTCTTACAGTAAAAAAACTACTTTTACAATCAATATGTGAACTTATTTAATAAATTCATTACAACTGTTTAGACTATTACAATGTACCTACTACTTTATATAACTAATCACTTAAATAATCAAAGGGTTGTACCTAAATAAATACCTATTAAATATTTTTAGTTTTACTACAACAATTTCAGGTGTCCTGTAACTTTATTGATGACTTCTTTCGAAGCTGGTCCTATACCGAGCACAGTTATAGTGCTTGGGGCTACTTGTGTCCTTCCTGCATCTTGAACAGGACATGTTATCAAGCCCATACTCTTTGCTAATTTGTCCAATTTAACTATTTCATCCAGTGATTCAGCTTTAAGGGCAATTTTCGTCTGACCCATTGTAAGCCATATGTCTAAGGCTTCTGGATCATGTTTTAAAGCTTGTTCATAGACACCAACAGCTGCATGACCACACTGAGAAGCGATTTTTCCTTTCGACATCTGTAGATCTGTTCGTACCACCAGTACAACTTTGTAATCTTCGCTGGTAATAAACTGCAAGAAAAAAATATTATTATTCAGTGTTATTGATATTAAATATATTAGCAAATAACGTAGGTAACTTATAAATAAATACCTAGTAGATATGTGTCTTTTGCTCTAAGTGAACTTCACGTACATACATACATATACTTCACGCCTGTCTCCCATAGGGGTAGGCAGAGACTACAGATCTGAACAGATCTGATCTGATCTGATGAACTTCACAGACCATACCTATCCTAAAACTAAGTGCTACAGGCTCGTATATCACCTATTATGGTAAATACCTGCATTTTAATTGTGATTATTCTAATTTAACGGAATAAGGAAACTATTAGAGATAATAATATACCGTACCTTTTTTATTGCTAATGCTTTAGTTCTAAAGTTAAATCGTTTATAAATAAAAAATGAGAGTCCAATACAAATGCCGCATCCTACACCAGTAAAAAACGTTCCATTAAGAAGATTCTTTTCATCGCTGTTCATATTTAATTTTCTTACAGTTTATTATTATTTACGGAGCAGATAAACTAAAAAATTAAAAATATAAACAATAACATAACCTCTATCAATCTATCAAACATTCCGAATGTATGTCAGTCTCACTGACAGTAAACATTTTTTTACAGAGAGAAGCAATGCCCATCTGGATCTTACATCCCTTTATTATCAATCGTTGCCCAGTAACAAACAAACTTACTGTCCGATTATAAAACCTCAAAATTCAACACTGAACAGCTGTTTATCTACTTTTAATTTTCGTAGAATTGTATTTTTTTGCCACCATGAAGAAAACTAAGGACTTGGCTCCCATTGCGATTCCCCATGGACCGCCCGTGGAATCAGCGGCGGAATATTACAAGTCTTTGATGGAGAGCGCCAGTCTCGTCAAGTAAGTAACACAAATTACCTAGATAATTATCTTACTTAGTACTTATCAACTGAATCCCACTACCGTAGGATTGGGAAGGTAGGTAAGGTTAACCTGTACCTATGCTAATCCAGGCTCCTCACCTATGTAGCTATAGCATTCATTTTATGTAGGTAAATGGAGTCAAGAGTCAACAAGAGTCAAGTACATACGTAAGTCAAGGACTTTCTGAGCGTAACACTTCCTTCCTCCTTCGGTTTTATTTAAATGGGTTACAATTTTCTATTCTGAATTTTTTACAACATTCTACTATGGTAGGTACTCTTAGGTGGTAAGTTAAAGGTTATTAACCCATATATACCCGGAAGTATAACTACGCCTTATTGCATTTGGACTCATACTCACCGAGTCACAGAGTTCAAAATGGGATGTCAACCTCCGAGTACAGTGGGTACTAATGAGTTAATGGTAATTGATAAGTTAATGGTAATTTACAAGGTACCTTTCTATTTAGTCGCTCTGTAAGGTGGGTTGAAACAGTGATCTTCGGCTTCCTAGCTAAGGTCCTTATCATTCTGTATGTATAAATATCGATGGCTTCCGGCCAAAAAGGTCTAAGCGAGATTTAAGTAATTTTACAGGAGAGTGGTTTAAAGTTTAAATAAAGCTATTTTTTGGGAGAAAAACACATACACACACATCTGTACCGCGTAAGCGACATCAAACTACGTCATACAGGTATGAAAACTAGACCAATCGACGTAGAAAAGGCGATTCAAACTGCATACTAAACTCATTTTGGACAAAAATGTCGCTTAGACCTTTTTGACTAGAAACCATCGATTTAATGACAACACAGCTGGAGGGCACACTTAAGACAGCCCTTAAGTGGAGATGATAGGTGGTGAGACACAGCTATACATACATACATACATACACTTCATGCCTGTCTCCCAGAGGGGTAGGCAGAGACTACAGATCTCCATTTGTCACGGTCCTGACATACCCCTTTCGCTTCATCTACTACAGCTATACTATCTACATAAAAACGTATTGGTAATGCACATACTTACGCAGATAGTTATGACACGGCAAAATGTCATCCATAAAAGGTGGATATACCATTTACGCGAACCAAACGGTTTGCGTCTACATTCATAGTGCGAACCGCCAGGATGTGGAATGACTTGCCGGAGTTTGTGTTTTGGGCAGTACAGTCTGAAGGTCTTCAAGTGACTGGGGTAAATAGGTACCTAATAGTGAACAAATGTGCTCCATCGTAGGCCACATCGCTGCTTAACATCAGGCAGGATGGTGGTCAAACGCTTGTTCATTGTGTTTAAAAAAAATCACTCAGACATGCCCAAAAATCGCATAAACTCATATTTAAAGCATTATGTTCTACCATATTTTATTCCGGAGTCAAAATTCCAATCATTGCCCTCAAGGACATGTCTGCTTCTCGGGCAATCGAAAATCAAATGGGCATCCGAAACACAAACATGTGTCGCTTCTGCAATGAGGGTGATGAAACTCCCATACACCTTCTGAGTGAGTGCGGACCCCTGATGCACAAACGATCCACACATCTGGAAAAACATATTTTCATCAGATGAGGTGGTGAATCTCAGTATCAAAAAAGTACTTACATTTATAATCGCTCAAAATTGATACAGAACTTTAAAGGATTAACTAGGTGGCGATCACAATAGATCAGCAATGGTCGCAGTGATACTGGGTACAACAGGGCCCTGCAGAGCCACAAAAAAAAAACAAGTCTGCTTCAATATCGTACCTACCTTGCATTGCTCTTACGTAGCAGCGAACAACGACGTGCATCGCTGTTTTACTGAGAACCACGGTGAGCTGAAAGTAACGAAGACATCAATGCACATCGTTTGACGTTGCGATACTACAGCGCCCCTCTTGTCACTAACTGCGCCGTAATCAGTAACATTACATTTAATTTCTTGGAAATGTGTAACTTAATGGGGAATTTTCAGGGGCCCTGTTTCTCTTAGTTATGACAGATGACGCTAGTTGTATTAGGGGGACAAATGTCAACGGAATTACTAACTTCAAGCTGTCCGTATTAATGGTGACAGTATTTTTTTTTTATTGTTTGTCTCCATGTTACAAAAGTGTCTGAAGTCTAAATAACTCATCGAAAATATAAAAAATGTACTAAAATATAACTGACAGAAGTCCCCCTGGATATCTACCAGCGATATCTAGATAAGAAACTTATGGAGTTTGAAAATTCCTTATTACTAGGCTAATACAAACGGTATGTGTATACAATTGAAACCAACACTTAGGGATCATAATTCTTCGCATAGACTTGACTAGTTACCTGTTTGGTGGCAAAATTCCAAGGCGGTTTTATGTGTTTACCCCCAGAAAGTATCCAGTATGGGACGTGGCACGGCCCACGCCTCAGGTCCTGATGGAGCAGGCGCGACGCGAGCTGATGGAAGCAGACGAGAAGTTGGCATCCAAGAGGGAGGAGGAGCAAGCCATCCGCGAGGTGATGGACACCAAATGGGCGGAGTTGAGGAACAAGGAGTTGCTGCTGAAGGAATCGTTTATTAGTTTCAATAAGGTTCGGATTCGATGTGTTTTATTATGACATATTTTCGATTTTGAAGTCGAACCCAAGTTACAGAAAAAGACATAAGATTTTTTTTAAGAAATTAAGAAAAAAAAATTCGTCCCCGTCTAAGGTTAACGGTGCCCTTCGCAGTGTTATGGAGAGCCAATTCATGTCGAAAAAGGCAAGATTGGCTGTCCATGGAGAGAATGGATGAAAGTCGATTGACGAAAGAGATTTATATGGGTGATGTATTGGGCCGGGTGAGTAGAGGTCGCCCCAGAAGGACATATACAGACCACATTGGTGATGTCCTGGCCGAAGTATGTATGAAAAGATGTATGAATGTAGATGAAGCAAAAGGGGTATGTCAGGATCGTGACAAATCTCTGAGAGATCTGTAGTCTCTGCCTACCCCTCTGGGAGACAGGCGTGAAGTGTATGTATGTATGTAAATTCGTCCCTCATCGGGTAATTTTCGATAAATTATTTGATCCCAATGTTTGTTATTAAAGTCTCATTCAAATTAGAAACCAGAATGTCAAACGTACCGGCGTGAATAAATATTTTTTCTTTCTTTCTTCTTTCTTCTATTATCGTTAATTCTCTATTAATTTGCCTAAGAAGACTGATGATAGATAGGAGCTAACTCTGTTCACAACGCACCTCCTTCGCGCATCATTGCGATAGAACAATAGTTAAAGAACGCGCACTGTATAAGGTACATATGTAAGTACTTACATCACCAATTCCAGTTTATCCGCGAGAACCAAGAGAAGCGTGACCGCGCCGAAAGGAAGATGGCTGCCGACCTGGAGGTGTTGGAGCGGAAGACGCGCGAGACTGACGCCATGCGCCGCCGCGTCGCCGAGATGGAAGACGTCAAGCGACTTATGGAGCAGCAAGTGCAGGATTACACTGTTTATGAGGTACCTTTAGCAAAATCGTCAGGAATGTCTGGTGCTCGTAGCCTGAATCTAAATTGTCAGATCCCATAGTCAACTCCTATGGCATACCAGGGAAGAAAGACAGCTAATGCTCACATTAGCTTGGGATTTTTCTTCTGTCCACCAATCAGTGGCGTGCACTGCCTTTTACAACAAGGTAGGCAGTATATAATCCCTACGGATTGACAAATATGTATAGTAACTTGTCTTTAATATAGGTACCTATCTAATCCCGCATAAAACACACGACCTTTGTCGGCCTGTGTCGTGAGTACAACAAAAAAAGATCGAGTAATAACTCTAGTATTATTAGATCGTGTAGCCAAAATACTAAGGTAGGCAGTGTCTTTTGCCTATGTGATGTGCACGCCACTGCCATCAACCATTATTGCGGTTGCCCAGTCTGTTTGTGCGGTGGACTCTGAGTTGGCGTTTACTTGTTGATTTTACTGGCTATTACCGCGACGATGGCCGGTCAGGCCCATGAACCTCTGCAGTACAATAGAGGAAATCCAATGTCTAGTAAACTCAACTGTTCAAGCTATGTTTTAGGGTGAATCGTAGAGGAAAGCAGGTGTAGAGAAATATTAACTGTTACATGTTTGAAACCGCTTGATGAACTCAACTCGACTTAACTACTATACGTATTGAGATAAAAGAACTGACAAGCACGGCTGAAATTTTCATCAAATAATGATAAACTGGTTATACTTATTATGATTTTTTGTAATATTGCTATGGAATTCTTATATTCAAAAGATAACTTATTGAGAGGGACATGGAAGAGTCGAGAGAGGATATACACACATCAAAAGTGTCTAGGAATCATTTTAGAAGATTACAATCAAGAATATATTTTACAAAAACTGAATTCATTCATAATTTATTCAAAATATGGTGATAAGTCATTGCATGCAGGCATGGGGAATCAGGTAGGAGACCAATCCAGAAGATTAGATTTGATTTTTAGGGCTAAAAATGTTCTTAATCCCTAGACACTTTTGATGTGTGTATCTGTATAGAATGACATTAAAGTTGGATGAACTCTTACTCTTCTTTTCAGGACTATTTAATATCCATCGTGCAAAAGTATCCAGAATTCAAGCAGCCTTTGGACGTTCTAAACCGCTACGAAGCTCTAGGTGAATTTTTAATTTCATTAGTATGACTATAGACTCATAATCCCGCTGCACTTCACATTCTATTACTATGAACAATTTAATCATTTCCTAATTTCGAAGTAAACTTAGCCCATAGAATTCGAGCATGCATTATACATTGATCAAATACATTTTATTCGTAGTGTTTTCGACCAACTTATTCATAGCTGAGGCAGTGGACTAAGTTAATTCCCTTCAACTTCTTAAGATACCATTAGGAACACGAGTTTTTCCATTCCATTTTCCTAGGTTCAGAGCCCACTGTGTTTTGTGGAGCACTTGTTACCTTTTCTTGTTATCGACATCATACTTGGTTCACTGAGGGCCGAGGCAACCACGAAGACAGAACGTATGTGAACCCAGGAATCTATATCACTGTTACGTTCCGTCCCTATCTTCATCATCATCATCATCATCAGCCCATACCTGTCCACTGCTGGACAGAGGCCTCTCCAATTGCACGCCACTGCGATCTGTTTTCGGCTTCTCGCATCCAGCTTCTGCCAGCCATCTTGTGTATATCATCAGTCCCTATCTTACCAGAATGCAAAGAGTCCAGCTCAATTTATTTCCCTTCCCAGCGGCTGCCAAGAGCACCCTGGCGGAGCGGCAGGAGCGCGATCTGGAGATGCTGGAGAACGCTCGACAGGAGATAGCAGCTCTCACCGAGGAGAAGAAACTCTTCATCATGGGCCTGAACAATACGCTGGCTGATTTGAGGGTTTGTGCAACAGAATGAGGAGTTTTATTTAAAAAGAAGGCCACAAAAGAGCCGAATAATTATAGAATAAAGTAGCATGCATCTCTTTTGTTTCCCACTATCTTTGACAGACTAATTTTTTTTTTAGAAAAGTCGTCATAGGAATGTTAACGCCTATTTACTAATAAAACAATTTAGAGGTATAAGGACATACTGAAATTGTACTGACCATCCCAGGCGGCCATGGACTATGCTCGTAACATCTGCCTCTAGAAGACGGTCGGTTCGATTTCTCCGCCACGGAACAACGAATAATGCTTAGTGATGAGCTATGTAGGATGAGTGTTATGTAATGTAGGACTGAGGTTTTCCCTTGCCTGTCGTAAAAGGCGACTGAAAGGGCGTAGGGGTTGTGGCACGCGGGCGGGCACTCGCGCGCCATTCACGGCCCCTGAGTGGCGACGTAGCGTGGTGACCCTGTTACCGCCGTACGACATCGTGCGCTGGGGGTGCGTAGATCGCCCCCATTCCGGTGACGGTCCGCAAGGGCCTAGCGCGGCTGGGGCGTAGTGGCTAAGGCTGTGCCCCAGCAATAACGCGGGAGTGGTCACCGTGGGGTTTTAGTGGGTGTGAGGTCCACATAACCCCGCCGCTGTCCCCGTTAGCGGTGGGGTATCCATAACGGATTTCCCCACGATAAAAAAAAAGGTGACTGTGTATAAAAAAATGTCCAGACTTAAAAATCGGTACAACAGCCAATATAACACCGTATTGATATAAGAGAGGTTGAAATCTAAAGTAAATCATTACTTACTGACTGAAGAAACTACCGTTTTAAGACTAAGCATTTTTTTAAACTCCAAATATGGGCTGATGATGATGAACAACTGCTGAAATGTCGGCAGGATCCATAGAAACTGTACTGTGACTTTCGACTTAGAACGGTATTTCCAAATGACCCTATGTATCCAGTGGCGCTACGACGTGGTGCGTAACCGCGTGATCAAGTGGGAGCTGGCGCTGAACCGGCTGAAGGAGACGGCGGCGCGGCGACACGTCGAGCTCAGCCACGTGCGCTCTGCCATATGGAGCTTGTACGTCAAGATTTGTATACAGAAGGTGCGTCTTGCGTCCTGCCACTTTTTTATATCCGGGATATTCCCACCCACTTTCCCACCACTGTGATTCCTGTTAGAGCCAGGATCTACAGCGGCGTCCAGAATAGACAAGAGCTCAATCAGTGATGAGATCCCGGGGGGGCCTAGCCTTCTGTCTTGGATCCCACATATTTATTAAACTAAAGACGGTATAGAAATAAGAGGAAAAGATATATATTTGCGCTGCATTGCAATGCATACATATGATTTTTTTACTTGACTTTTTTGTCCTACTATTCTTAAATTCGATTTTGAAAAATGTTTATTCGCATGACATACCTACCTGGAGCGTAGGTACTCCCATTAGTTACTGATCAAAGCAAATACAGAATGATCGTCGAAATATTTTTTTTTCTGATTGCGTTTTCCCTATAGCCAGTTTCAAAAAGATTGAACCAGGAAAACGGCAAACGAATGAAAATGTATCTGAGT
>SJJU01012697.1:0-11879 GCA_012932125.1 Conopomorpha cramerella
GACGAGTGCCAGGAGCTACAGCCGGTGTTCCACATGTTGTCTCAGCTCACCCCCTTCACGCGCTACGCGGTCTACGTCAAGACGTACACGCCTCAACGCGATCGCCAGGGGGCGCAGTCGCCGATTGTATACTTTCGCACTTTGCCTGGACGTAAGTATTAATAATTATTACACGGGGTGAGGAGTGGTTCGTTGCAAATACTTTACGTACAGACGGAGAAGCAACTCTTTACGTATATATATTTGTATTCCCGGACATTCTACACACGGTTGGTTACCTATGTGTCTTGCGTAATCTGTGACATCCCAATCTAGGATTTATGTGTCATACATACTTCAGTAACTATACTCAGTAACTCATAACTATTGCATTAGACTTCGACATTTCAAGCCAACCTAGAACAACCTAGGCCCTCACTCTAGAAGCAGGTACTATGATAGATGTCAAAGTCTATCTCGGTCATGAAACAAAGAAAACCACAACGCCGTTTTACGATGGTAAAACTCACACCAAGTATCATGAAACGTTACCAGCCCATTTCTACATAATTTGAGCTGTTAGATATAATACAAAGTATAAAAATACGATTATCTCTTATGCCACCAGGTCCGAGCCCGCCGCGCGTCACGGAGACTGTACCGATTGACCCTCACTCGGTGATGGTGAAGTGGCAACCGCCGGAAGTGCCAAACTGTGACCTCGACTTCTACCTCGTGCAGGTCCATTTCAACAGCTACAACGAGGACGTCATCAGGCAGCTGAATTACTGCAGTAACCGTGAGTGTCTCATGATATTCATCTGAATATAGCTATAGAAAATGCAATGCTTAATGGCTCTATTATAGGCATCTAAAATTCGGACAAAGTTATTTAAGGACCTATCAACGGATATGAGGCGTGTACGATTGAAATAATGAGTTATAAGATAAAAAATCAGACAATTTCAGAAGAAAAAATGGGATTGTATTTGTCGTCCTTTTATTTTGGGGACTGATTTTGCTAAGTAAGTTTTTTAATTGTTTAGTAATTTTAAGTCCAAATAAGGTTTAAAAGGTGAATAAAGATTTTGACAAATGTTTGCCAATAAAACTAGTTCTTTAATAAATAAAACTATCTGTTGCGTTTAGTGATCGAGTCAAATGTGATGCTTGCTAATTATCTGTTCAAGTATTAAGTACCTTAAGTAAGTAGGTATACTTATGAAATTTTAAGTAAATGTAAAATAGTTAACACTTATCCGGTTCATGTTTGTACTACTTATACGTCATACTTTACCATATAATTATTAGAGCTTGTTACAACATGAACGCAATAAACATATGAAATGCTAATACATTGTCGTAAGAAAGATATATAAAAGTGTGTACGAACACTTAGCGACGGAGTTCATGAAGAACCTGCGTCTGGAGGAGCAGGTGGAGAAGAAGAAGTACCAGCCGCCGCCCGCCGAGCCGCCGGGCGACGGCAAGTGCTCGTGCAAGGACGCGCCGCCGCCCCGCTTCAACGACACGCAGGAGGACGAGACCGAGGAGTCCATCAACTTCGAGAACTCGCTGCAGAACGACGTCAGTATACCCACTGCACTATTATATCCGGGATATTCCCATCCACTTTCCCACCACTGTGATTCCTGTTAGAGCCAGGATCTACAGCGGCATCCAGAATGGACAAGAGCTCAATCAGTGACGACTGGGCTAGATCCCGGGGGGGGCCTAGCCTTCTGTCTTGGATCCCACATAGTTATTATACCCACTGCACTATTATCAACTCTATTATTGGCAGAGCAAAGGCCTCTTTTCCCTTTCTCCTGTCTTACCAGTCTTTGTCCTGGCGGACGATCTCGTCGCGCCACCTCGTCCGGGGGCGACCCCGTTGTCTCTTGCCGTTGGTTCGGAGCCAACTCGGTGATAAAAGACAAAATCAAATAGGGCGTACTTATTCGTCTAGGTGTAATTAATTGTGTTAAGACCTTGCGCGAACAGACACACGAATTGGGTTTTTTAACTACCTAAACTCTTATTAATTTTATTATAAGTATAACTCAATATGTTTTTTTTTAAGCACAATATGCCAAAAATTTGGTCTATCCGTTCTAAGTATTAATTCAACACAAAAATAGCGTCGTGCATGGTCATGTTTAACCAGTTATATCTATTAGCCTTTCCGTGTCACGGGAGATGCCAACTTTGGCGATTCCGTGTCACGTGTGACGCGCGTGATTGATATCGTGATTACAGTCCTTCAAGGATCTTTTGGCGCGTGAATGCTGAATATCCAATGTTATTTGTGGCCACTCCTGTATTTTACGTGTTATTGTACTTATATTATGTATGTACTATTTTACAACTCTTTGAACGCACAGTACTCTTCAGTTGGTAAAAATATCCACATATGGAACTTACATACGCACAGAAATTGTAATGTCCCGAACATAAACTTTTGGAGTCGTAATTAGGTAACTTTTATACTGACAGTCGATAAAACTAAACAAATCAATATGAAACATTTACTCCGTGTCAGTAGCTAACTGACTGTTATATTCGCAGGTGTACGTGAAAATCGCAAAGAGCCGCATCAAACGCTCGTTCATGGTGGACAAAAAGGTGGTGCTCATCAACAACTTCAGCGAGCCTAACTACAACGTCACCTATAAAAATGTCTCCGATGATCGTGGTAAGTTTATTTAACTATCTATGATCGTATCACAATACTGATTAGCTCTTTATCATATGAATTACCAGCTAAAACAAGAGAAAATTTGCAAATATCTTTGAAAACTAGGCTGATTTGGGGATATAATCCACAAGCTGATCCGGCAAACGTTGTTTTGCAAATATACATTATTAACAGTGTTTATGTTCTATGTACATGCATATATTATACATAAATGTATGAATGCTGTTTTCCTTGTTATTAAAATCGATAGAATGGTTCCCAAGAACAGATACTCGTATAGTTTCAAACCTTCCCATGCTGAACGTTCTTACTATCTTTATTTCATCATCAGCCACATAACGATTACGTTATTTGGAGTGAAATGCCAACCGTGTTGTGGTTTAGCTCACAAAGACTCTGTAAAGATCTCTCGGTCGCCTCTTACGACCGCCACGGCGGGATCAGTTGGGCTGGGATGGTGACACACGTGTTGTATTCGCCGTCACAACACGGCATACTGACGACGACTGTCTTTATTTACTTTGTATAAAATAAAAGTGTAGTTATATGATTGATGGAAATTAAAGTGTTTGAATAGGGAATTTTCAAACCTGCAAAAAATACTTATCTAGATGTCGCTAGTAGGTGTCCAGGGTGACTTCTGTCAGTTATATTTCAGTACTTTTTATTATTTGGGTACGTCAATTAAACTTCAAACATTTTTGTAGCATTTAAACAAACAATCAAGAAATTAACTGTCACCTCCAATACTGTCTGCTTGAAGTTTGTAGTTTGGTTGACATGTATCTCCCTAATACAGCTACCGCCATCTGTCATAACTAAAAGAAACGTGGGCCCTGAAAATTCCCCAGTCTCCGGACGAATAACAACCTGTAACTTACTCAACCTTCTTACACAGGCTACGTGAAAAGTCTCTTCTTGAACGTGACAGCGGACAACAACAACGTGACATTAGATAACCTACGCCACTACTCGTGGTACACGGTGTCGGTGTTCGCGTGTCGCGGGAAACATCCGAAGGAAACTCGCGACGCTTACGACAAGACCTGGTGCTCTATGAGAGGATACGACACGTTTAGGACCACTGAAATGCGTAAGTCAACTAGAACAGTTTCCAAATCTTCCAAGTCGCAGGTGAATAGGTATCTAATGAACAAGTGTGCTCCATCGTAGACCACATCGCTGCTTAACATCAGGGAGGATGGTGGTCAAAAAATGTAATAATTTCGCTCCATTCCAAAAAGAACGAAACAACCTACAGCTCTCATTTCTTTTTTTGTTATTTTGGAACGCATGTATACTCACAACATGCAGAGCTTGGGCGCACATAAATTTTGAATTTATCGACCGTCATAAACGATTACTAATGTATGAACGCCAGACCCGACGCGCAACGCGCCGCGTGTCCTATAAGGCCTTAATCATTAGCATTAGTATTTTAAATGAAAAACATTTTCGTTCGTCTAGAACGTCGATAACGAAACTGGTTATAATAATAATAATATATTATACGTTTGATACCCAGCTGGAATTCTTCCAATATAAAACGTACAATATCAAACCGCTGACACGACAGTTCGATAATTTTGACATGGTCTCACGGTGATATATCGCTGTCAAGCGTGGTCGCTATGAACGCCAATATGGCGGGGAATGACGTCACTGGGACGTCGACACGGGTAATTTTATGATCACGCGTAAAACGTTTCGGAACGACAGCACGATATCAGCGAGGAAAATGCACGATAATAATGTAAAAAAATCTTACTTGCAGTTGACGCGGATATAGTGACGGATGTGCGGGCGGAAGTGTTATCGACGAATAAAACGTTACCGGAAGTGATGGTGACCTGGAAACCGCCGCCCAACCCCAACGGTCACATCGTCGCCTACAACATATATCACGTGAGACAGGACAGTGATAATCAGGTCAGTTTTAAAATGTTTTCATAATAGGTTTCGATTTCTAACGTGGTCTTATCGGTTATTTTTTTTGTTAAACATGATAATTGACGATATTATTGTGTTTATTACTGCTTGAGAAAATGGATACAAAACTACGGCAGTGTTATTTTTTGTTTCCGTTCTGTCCGCTATTATCTGTACTGTCATAATTCTAAGTAACCACAATACATAATGATAATGATTACACGGTTGTTGCTTGATTATAAGCCAAATTAAAAAAAAGTTTATTTAGTGTTCATCTTTCAGGCGTATTTTGCGTTTGAGATTGCCGTTTAACATTTTATTCCTTTTCTTGTTTCTGAAGAGAATTGTAACTAACAAAAAACGGGATTTTTTTTATTGGGGGATTGTGAAATACAGTAATAAAATAAACACACTTCACGCCTTTAATTCCAAAGAGGGGTAGGCAGAGGCATTTGCTAAAGCAAGTACCCACGGTTCACCGAGCGTATTTAACCCAACGTGACAGGGGGTGAGCCCATCGCCGTTATAGGGTTCACACACCTTGTGGTGTGCGGGTTTCATCACGATGTTGTCCTTCACCGTACGAGCGTTGCGTTGCGTACATAGGCTCTGAAAAAGAGTCCCATTGGTACACGTCCAGTAGCCGGACTCGAACCCTCCGGGACCTCCCGGTTACAAGTCAAGTATCCGACCAACTGGACCACAGACGCAAAATACAGTAAATTATAGCATATTTAATTAAAATGGTGTGTGGTGTGGTGTGCGGTGCGCAGGCGCACGAGGCGGAGCTGCTGGTGTGCGTGTCGGCGGCGGAGTACGGCTGGGCGGGCGGCGCCGCGCTGCGCACGCTGCCCCCCGGCAACTACTCCGTGCGCGTCGCGCCCGTCTCCGTGCGCGCGCTCGGACACGTCTCGCCGCCCGCTTACGCATACATACCGGTAACTACTACATATACTCACTATTCCACCATTTTTTAAGAAACGCGCACTAACCTTTTACTCTTATTACTAGATTAAACAGGGTATTATAGCGCGATTATAACAGATTACTTCGTTGTTTGCTCGACGTTTCGACACAGTTAAATGTGCCGTGGTCACGAGGTGAATAATGTTTTTTTTTAATTTCGCGCCGTTATATCGTGACCTACCTTTAATAAAACTCCAGATTCGTTAAGAGTGAGGTCTCTAATATGTGAGTACATATTTGGTTCAGAGAAAGAAAGGAAATAGAATTTAAAATTATTTCTTTGCTGTAATTTTTTACTTTCCTATAAATTGATTTATTATTATTTCGGACCGTAAATACTAATCAAAATAAAAAAAATATTTGTTTTGTTATTAGCTTGTTAGTGATAATTATTTCATTAATTTGGACTACACATTTTAAATACAGTAATTTGTATAATAAAAAGTATTTCCACAACAAAATAACACAACCAATCTTAACACAGGAGCGCTACGAGAGCAAATCAGCGTGGGCATGGGGCGTCGGCGGCGGGCTGGTTGTACTGGGTGCTCTAGGAGCCGCCGCAGTATGGCTGGCACGACGCAACTTGCTACCGCCGGCCGAAGCCAACAAGCTCTTCGCCTCCGTCAACCCCGAGTACGTGCCCACCGTCTACATTCCCGACGAGTGGGAGGTGCCCAGGGACAATATCAAGCTGGTGCGGGAGCTGGGGCAGGGGTCGTTTGGCATGGTCAGTGTTTTTGTACTTGTATAAGTAATACTATACTAGGTATTAGTGTTCATAGTAGAAAAATCTGCACGAAGATGCTATGAAGATGTACTGATAATACAGTTGTTTATTAGTTATCTATATTGGAAGTTCATTTTTTTTCTTGTCACTATGATAAAACGATAATGTACAATTTTGTATAATTACACACACCAAAAGTGTCTAGGTATCAATAATATTTTTAGCTCTAAAAATCTAATTTATTTAAATCAAATCTAATCTTCTGGATTGGTCTCCTTCCTAATTACCCATGCCTGTATCAATGACTTATCACCACATTTTGAATAAATTATTTTGTAAAATATATTCTTCATTGCAATCTTCTAAAATGTACTTGATCTCTACACACTTTTGATGTGTGTATTTATCTATATAGTGGACACATTTTTGAGTTTTTGTGTTTTCATCCATACATACAAGATGTATGGATGACCTTTGGATCTACTGCAATACTTTAAAATTCTCAATCAATACTTCGAATGATTAAATAAAGTTGAAACTTTGATATAGATACTAAATTATTGAAATTACGACTTTGTGTAAATTTTAGTTCTTAATGTGTCGCATATTAATTTAATTTGCCACTAATGTCTACGTTTTTCTGATACTGTTGCAGGTGTACGAAGGACTAGCTAAAAATATTGTCAAAGGGGAGGCAGAGACTCGATGCGCTGTGAAAACTGTCAATGAACATGCCACTGACAGGTATGTGTTTCGTAAAAAATTACATTTGTTTTATAGAAGAAGTATCTTTTTGTCTTTGGGTCTCTTTCTGTACCTAAACAATAAAAGGGACAAATTGAAAAAATCCGAAAATGGAGTCTGTAGTGGAGGAAAGACGAATATTTATTAAACAAGTTTTCTGTAGAAACTTGTGGGGCTCATCCGTCACCCCAAAGTTTTCACACTTAGTAATGGTTTAGAATCGTTCTCTATAAATTATAAACATTGCCCAGATTAGCGCTATCTACTAACTAAATCATAACAAAAAGCGAGTCGTACGAAGCGAGGAGGAGGTTTAAAGTGACCGTGGAAGCTTACGGATTGTGTGTTTGTCGCATTGGTCAGGGAGCGCGTCGAGTTCCTGCAGGAGGCGTCGGTGATGAAGGCGTTCGACACGTGGCACGTGGTGCGGCTGCTGGGCGTGGTGTCGCGCGGACAGCCCACGCTCGTCGTCATGGAGCTCATGGCGCACGGAGACCTCAAGTCCTACCTGCGCGCCCGCCGCGACCGACCGCCCGCGCTCGACCAGACTTATCAGGTTAGCTTCACCAGACAACGATACTAGTCATGAGATGGACATGCCATTATCCCGTACATTTAACTAAATGTGTCCACACTGGATGGCAAATTTTTCGCATATTGATATAATGCCAGTTATCTGTACTGACTGTAAAAAAAAGCCCGAGTAAAAACGTTGGGTTCGTCAATATGAATAACTTACTATGGCGACAATGCGAAGAAATGAAAAAAATTCATCTCCATACAAAATAGACGATTTTCTGCCTCGGAACATTTCATTTCCAAAGTTTTAAATACATAAATCTATGTCTATTTATTATAATATCTGGTACGTATCTTCAGATGGCCATAGAGATAGCGGACGGCATGGCGTACCTGTCGGCGAAGAAGTTCGTGCACCGCGACCTGGCCGCGCGCAACTGCATGGTGTCGGGCGACCTCACCGTCAAGGTCGGCGACTTCGGCATGACGCGCGACATTTACGAGACTGACTACTATAGGAAGGGCTCCAAGGGACTACTGCCCGTTAGGTGGATGAGCCCCGAGAGCTTGAAGGATGGGGCGAGTATTGTTTATTTTATGTACCTATAGATGACCTCGAGTTTTTGCCATGTCTCGAAATTCTGGTGTTGCAATTTCTTTCTTGAAATGTTAAGATAGCACATTCAGTAATATATTAATACAGGATATAAAAAGAATACGCAAGAAGGAGAACCCTATTATTGAAAATAAAAAATACACTTCACTTTATTCGCAAAGCGAGATAGAGGCACTTGATAAGCAATGAAAATGATAATGTTGAATGTTTAATTGAACAAGACAGAATGGATTATAATCAGATGTAAAGGTTGTTGGCTGTTTGTTATTCCAAATAATCTGTGGATACAATATGATGTCTTAAGTAAAGTATATTTTGCGTAATTAATAACTTAGATATATTGTTTTGTTTCAGGTGTTTTCTAGTAATAGTGATGTGTGGAGTTATGGTGTAGTTTTATGGGAGATGGCGACGCTTGCAATGCAGCCCTACCAGGTTAATATTGTTTATTATTATCATCAGCCCATACTTGTTTATTATTATGCTTTTATGAAATTCAAGTCTATATATTCATGTTTGTTAATGGTAGGTAACAATTAAATCGAACAAGTGTTCTGGGTTCGAGCCACTTACTAAGTCCAGGTTCGCTAATTTGTTTTCTGTCACAGACTGATACGTAGTTTGGTGATGTATTGAAATAAACGATAATACCCGTTCTTTTTTAAATCTGTGTCCTATTCAAATTATTTAATGATTTGCTATCATGGGAAACCGAAGCTTTGGGGAGATTTGAAACAGTATGGTCCAGTTTTTAAGAAGAAGCTTCCAAATACTGTAGTACAGTAATATCTTAACAGGCGAATATCTGAGTATCTCAAGTGAGACATAAGTCGTATTTTATTGACATTTATACGCGTGCTACAATGTAACGAAAAGAGAACAAATGATAATGAATTATGTTGCATGTGCGTGTCGCGCGCTTAGGGTCTGTCGAACGAGCAAGTGCTGCGCTACGTGGTGGAGGGCGGCGTGATGGAGCGGCCCGAGCACTGCCCGGACCGGCTGTACGAGGTGATGCGGCGCTGCTGGGCGCACCGCGCCGCCGCGCGCCCGCCCTTCCTCGCGCTCGTCGGCGCGCTGGCGCCGCTCGCCGCGCCCGCCTTCCGCCACCGCGCCTTCTTCCACACCCCGCACGGACAACAGCTCTACCACGCCATGGGGCCCGCCAACTTCGGTCAGTACCTACTACACCCCTACACCACCCACACCACCACTCTGACGTAGCTGTTGTTCCTGGAGAATGAGCGTTGTGAAACCAGCAACGCACATCGTTTAACACTGCAATGTCAAAGTGATGCGACTGCAAAAATATAGCAGACAGAAAAATATAACCCCCATGTTATCTTGTACTTCTATCCTTATCTAACGACTTGAAACTACAGCGCCAACTGGCTGCCAAGTATGTTCTAGAAGTAATGAACTTCACGTCATTGTAACACACTTTCATACTAACTTTCACACTAAATACATAAAAAGATATCTTAATTCGAGGCAAAACAAATAGTCTTGTCTACCATATTATGATGAACAACGTCAATACTACATCATATATATTCAAACATTTTTCAGGCCAACAAATAAAACACGATATTAAAAAAAATCCATCTTTTCAAAATAACACAATTTGTTTTTTTTTGCTATTGCGTTTACACAGAGAGGGACAATACGAGTGCCCATTCAGAATCATTCATTAATTTCAATAGTAAATATTCGTTCGCCTCAGGGAATGATAACATTGACATGAACAATATCTTTTGCTCTCTTTTAACTTTATCATAATTCCCTATTTTCTCGCGATAGACACAAAAACGGAACAGTCGTCCATTTGAAAATAAAATTGTAAGTAAGCATGAATAATTTCCAGAATGCACATGTACACTTGTTATCATTTTCTGAGTGAACAATAGAGTAAAATGTAGAAATAGAATAGTATACGTAGAATTAGCGAGTAGTGCCTTAGTATGAAATTGATCTGTAAAGTCTGAAATTCTAATTCGACGGCAGCTCACAGCTCTTGTGCATACAATATGATACTTTATAGCTATGTAAATTAAACTGAAAATTTAATACAAACAGTTAAAGATCTTCATCTCGTATTGTCAAGTTGAGTAACACTTGATTGCAGCAAGTACAAAATTGTGTTAATGTTAACTGTGAAATTGCTCTGTCGAATTAAAATATAGACTTTAGTGCAATTCGAGTCGCTATGAATATTCATACCTTCAGCGAGTTGGTCAGAGAACATCACTGATAGCGAGAGAGCTATTTGCTTCGTGCAGACTTGAAATTGCATTATTGATCACATTTGCGGCTTTGCGGTGCGCCCATATTAATTTTACTGTTTGTATTTTTATTGTGCCTACATAAATAATTTAAAAAAATTATAGAAAGCACCCACAGCACTGTAAATATGTGTTCTGATGTACCTTAATCGAGTGAGTGATAAGCCGAGGCATACTGAGGCTGAGCATGGCGGCTTTTTAAATTATTTAACGAAATATCAATTGGCTATAATCTGCGTAAAAAATATTGTACCATTGATAAACTATACAGTATTCATAATGGAACCCGATCTCCTATTAAGCAGAACATCTAAGATTGCAAATGTGTTCATACACGATCCCATATACATTATTCGCCAAAAATACTGGTAACGTACTGATAGATTGTGAGACAAAGGTTTCGATGAACCTTTTATAAATCACACGTGATCCGAAGGATGTCATCTGTCTAGCGTTTACCCTGGTTGTCCAAAAAGCTTGCAAGGGATCACCGGGAACCGTTTTTTATTTGATTTTTCCTGCTATCACCGAACCGCAGAGGATAACGAGTGTTAAGCAACTGTTAGATGTTTTCAAGTCAGTCCAAGGGTCTGTTTAGCGACTACTTTCGAGACAGTCGGTTGAAAAGATCCCACGTGAAGGCGGTGACCCATCCAGTGGGTGTCCGCGCTCAGTGTTGCTTCGGTAATGGGTTACGATCACAGAAGACAGCTAGGTTACGAGCGCACAACATGGTCCCTAGTCTACTAAATCACTTTAGTAACACAATGATCTCACACTGGCATCTCAATGGCGATCGAATTAATAAGTAGTTAATGGACGTTCAACGCAATGTCATGAAGTGCGCCAACAAAAGCTTTGTGTAACAAATAAACTTAGACATAAAGGTCGCGCCCTAACAGATGGTGTGTTATGTTGCGCAGAGGAGGACGGCGAGGCGTCGGAGCTGAATGTGGGCGCAGTGGCGACGGGCTCGGGCTCCAACCTGTTCGGCGTGTCGGGCCGTCTGGCGTCGTGGGTGCGCGAGCTGTCCTCGCTGCGCTCGCGCGCCTCCAGCGACGCCGCCGCGCAACCGCTCGCGCCGCCCAACGGCCGCCCGCCCCACTCCACCACCCCCTGCTAGCCGCCGTCCGCCCTCCGCCCCAACACCCGCACACCCCGCCGCCTGAATCTCACCACCGACCGATATCTACCTCCAGCGGCAACGCGTCGCCCGCCGCTCACCATTACCTGTACATATTGTAAGTCCATTAATTTATTTATGTTTAAGGTCGCGCCCGCGCCGCATCACCGGCCGGAAGGTGACCCGCGCGGTGATGTCGCGCGCGCGCTCTCTGTCTGTCACGTTCGTGTGTTGCGTTCGTATCGGACGACTTTTTGTGACGATTGTCGGCTCATACCGTGGATCGCGCCGCT
>SJJU01012698.1:0-10744 GCA_012932125.1 Conopomorpha cramerella
TTGTGGTATGCGGGTCTCATCGCGATGTTGTCCTTCACCCTACGAGCATTGCGTTGCGTACATAGACTCTGAAAAAGAGTCCCATTGGTGCACGTCCGGTAGCCGGACTCGAACCCGCGACCTCCCGGTTACAAGTCAAGTATCCGACCAACTGGACTACAGACGCTCTTTACTAGACTAGAGATATATTTACTTATTTTTTTTTTCATTTAAATATATACTTAAATTGATAAAACACTCAGACACATTCAACAAGTACTTAAAAGCACATCACCTAAGCACCTGTCAGCGGTGGGAATCGAACCCACGACCCTACGGAGCAGAGGCAGTTATGCTGACCACTACATAACACCAACGGGCTCGTCAAATTATATATTATTCTCTTCTGTACATTATTGTCAATATAATGGACTTTAAAGTGACCATTACAGTATATTGTAAACCAAACATTTTTATCGAATAGGATCGAAACACCAACACAAAATAATATGAATGTATACAGGATGTTCTTGTTATAATAGCGTCTTGCCAGCGTATAAAATTTTCTAATTTAATTAATAAGTTCATTAGGTTTATGTTTATTTTGTATTAGTATAGTAATTTAGAGAAAAGAATACAATCTGTTACGAGTGAAGTGTAGGTACGCCTGTAATAGGAATATTGCTAGAGACCTATATGTATTCAACTACAAATATTTAAAATGTATTGAGTAATATTCTGTTGGTGTACCATAACATAAATAAATAATTAAGCTAATAAAATTGATAATCATCATCATCAGACCATACTTGTCCACTGCTGGACATAGCCCTCTCCAATTGCACGCCCCTGGTGATCTGTTTTCGGCTTCTCGCATCCAGCTTCTGCCAGCCATCTTACGTATATCATCAGTCCACCTTGCCTGAGGGCGTCCTACACTCCGTTTTTAAATTGATCAAACAATATTTATTTCAAAGATGTTTTATTTGACACGACGAAGAATATTTTAATTTACTGCTTGTTACCAATTATATCAATATTAGCTGAGCCGACAAACGTTGCTTTGCCAATATACAGGGCGTCCCACGGCCATGCCACATGGAGGGAAAGTACCTTAAATATTGTAGATAGAACATATTACTGAAAGAAGACATTATTTCAATTTCAAAAACAATGTTAAGTGCATTCATAGATTTTTTAATAATTACACGTTTGAACCGCGAATCGAACCTGCTACACGAGAAAAAAATCACCTGTAGCTTTATCATACCGATCGAAAGGGTTCATCAGAAGGATAATTTTTTGCTAAGTAATATAGCGTCAGAAATAAAAGGAAGATCATCATTTTCCACGCAGTTGCATGTTGTCTTTGATTATATTCACGCTTATATACCCGGTGAACAAAGTAGTTTAGCCTGACACTCCTTAACACAGGTCTTTCACTAACCTAGCTAGGACGTGTCAGAGTGACTACTTTACCCATTGTTTCATACACATACATTTCTGTAAACATGTTCTAATAATTTTGCTGCGTAACTGTTTTTAATTCCTTTTCATTTTAACTTTATATGTATCTTCTATTATTATAAGGATCTAAGCATATGTAGGAACAGATAGCGGGAGGCGACTATATTATACTAGTGGACTCGACAGACATTGTCCTGTCTTAACTATTAATATGAATGTAAAAGGGTGGCATATGCCCAGCAGTGGATGTCATTTTTTTTTTTCATAGTACACTCGCTTGCGGAACGGGACAATGACGTCATGTTTTTCCGTAGTGTCGAGTTATTAAACATTGTCACGTCAAAAAAACAGACTAAATATTATAATATTACTACAAAAAACACTCTGTATAAACAAAGAAAGCTCTCAGAACTTATGTCCAAGGTCAAAAACCTTTGTTCAAACCAAGTTTATGTAAGACAATGAATGTTCTATTAATCATAATGTCGATTGTCGATACTTTAAGGTCATATTGACAAAATAATAAGCTTAATACCAATGATAATGTAGGTTGTATTCACAGTCCAGTGTGAGCTGAGCTGACGTCGCGTGTGCGCCCTTACGTAGTGTAGCTCAGTTTACTGTGACGATGTGCGGCTTAGCTAGGTCGCCCCAGTACAGTCGTGTACAAGCTGAGCTGTACAGTTCGCAGTGTGAGCTGAGCTGACGTCGCGTGTGCGCTCTTACGTAGTGTAGCTCAGTTTACTGTGACGACGTGCGGCTTAGCTAGGTCGCCCCAGTACAGTCGTGTACAAGCTGAGCTGTACAGTTCGCAGTGTGAGCTGAGCTGGCGTCGCGTGTGCGCTCTTACGTAGTGTAGCTCAGTTTACTGTGACGACGTGCGGCTTAGCTAGGTCGCCCCAGTACAGTCGTGTACAAGCTGAGCTGTACAGTTCGCAGTGTGAGCTGAGCTGGCGTCGCGTGTGCGCTCTTACGTAGTGTAGCTCAGTTTACTGTTACGACGTGCGCCTTAGCTAGGTGTACAAGCTGAGCTGCACAGTTCACAGGAAATGGTACTAGGCAAAAATCCACAGTTCACGGGCGCGTATTTATCCCAGCGTGATAGGTGGTGAGCCCATTACCGTTATAGGGTTCATTCACCTTATGGTATGCTGAGTTGACTCACGAATTGTAATAATATTATCCTGGTACATTTCACACACTGGGGTTCACGTGACCCCAACCTAGATGTACCTCTAAACTGCGTGTAAAAGGACCCCGAGGAATGGTCTTAGAAACGTTGTTGGGCTCGTCAATATGAACAACTTGGCGACAATGCAGGATAAAACAAAAAATAATTTTCATCTCCATACAAAATAGACAAATTTTTGCCTCGGGAGATAACATTTCGTATGGGAATTGAAAAAAAATATATTACCCCACATTGTCGCTATAGTAAAAAGTTGTTCATATTAACAAGCCCAACAATGTTTCTAAGACCATTCCTCGGGGTCCTTTTACACTTAGTATTTACGCAGCACGGCGACCAAGGCTTCTATTATCAGTGGCGTGCACTGGCTTTTACAACAAGGTAAGCAGTAATCCCCAAGGATTGACACCTATGTATAGGTAACTTGTCTGTACGAAATATAGGTACCTTTTTAACTAACCCACAAAGCACAGGACCTTCGGCAGTCTATGTCGTGAGTACAACAACAAAACAATCTAGCAATAACACTATTATTAGGTCGGGTAGCCAAAATACTAAGGTAGGCAGTGTATTTTTGCCTATATGGTGTGCACGCCAGTGTCTTTTATGCGTGGTTTGGGTGGCGTGCCTCCGACCACCCCAGCAGGCCTAGCACGGGCATCAAGAAAGCCACGACATAGAATAACTGCGTACTCCCATTATGTCACGTTTCTCAACAAACCGCAGCGCTTTATACAGGATGTCCCATAAGTCGACGTCAAGCCGGAACCGGATGGTAAGGCAACTCACACCAGTTATCAGAAAAATATTTAAAAAGAGTTAAACCACAACACCACTGCGATCGCCAACACGCCAAACAAGCGTGGCTATTATTGACATTTCCCCCCCAAATGATGATGGAAATCATTGGGGGAGGCCTTCGTCCAGCAGTAGACGTTTGCCCGGTAAGTTAGTAAATACTAAACTTAAAACAACTATGTACCATGTCCTTAAATTCGTTAGTGTTTATATTTTTTAATTAAAATAAAGTTTCGTGATTAATCTATAATGGCAAGGATTCTTATAATAAAATATTTGTCTTTTTACATTCTTATTACTCGAATATACAAGAAAGTGGAGCCTTCATAATGAAACTTTAAATTTATTTTAAACTAGCTGTCCCGGCAAACATTTGTTTTGCCATAGGAAGTCGCCTTTGTACCCCGTGTATCGGATGAAATACACCTTTTAAACCTTCCCTGGACTTCCGCGAATAATTCAAGACCAAAAATAGCCAAATCCGTCCAGTTGTTCTCTAGTTTTAGCCAGACTAACGAACAGCAATTCATTTTTATATATGAGATAATAAAGGTAGGAACACAAAATACACTTCTTTTTTTTTGTCACCAGTTAAATCTACCTAAGCTCGTGAAATCGTGACCTATGAATCAACAGTAGGTTACAAAGTCGACAGTGGTCAGTTGGTCATAGCATTCCACGAAAATGTATGGCCGGCGTGTTTGTTTGTATGACTCATTCATACAAATTCCTTTTTTAAAACATTCGTTGCACATTTTGAGGTCGTTTTGACCACCCAAGGAAAACTGCTTAGGTATTAAAAAAGAAATGGGAGCGTCTGTGGTCCAGTTGATCGGATCCTTGACTTGTAACCGGGAGGTCGCGGGTTCGAGTCCGGCTACTGGATGTGTACCAATGGGAGTCTTTTTCACAGCCTATGTACGCAACGCAATGCTCGCACGGTGAAGGACAACATCGTGATGAAACCCGCACCGCACAAGGTGTGCGAACCCTATAACGGCGATGGGCTCACCCCCTGTCACGTTGGGTTAAATACGCTCGGTGAACCGTGGGCATTTGGTTATTAACCTAGTGTCTCTGCCTACCCCGCTTTGGGATTAAAAGGTGTGAAGTATATTTTTTTTAAATACACTTTACGTCATAGTCGTCATACGTCAAACATAAGTAGACTTGCAAGCCACGTCTTGATTAAAAAAAAAAACCTTCAACCTTCAGTCTGTCTCTTTCCCACCAAAATATATGGAATTCGATATATTTCTGCATCCAAACGGTCATTTTTACTAGCAATTTGACAGTTTTCATCGAGAATTACTCCGCTACGTAATAATGGACAGAAAATATTTTCTCTTACTCTTTCACTCCTTCATGTCGGCCATATTGTTGTCTCGTTTTATTCTAAACGTCATTTTCGGATTGCAAGTCTATTTGTTTTGTAGGTCTATATTTTTATCTCTATGAACAAGCGTTTGATCACCATCATGCCTGATGTTAAGCAGCGATGTGGTCTACGATGGAGCACACTTGTTCATTACGTACCTATTCACCCCAGTGACTTGAAGAAGGTCTTCACTGCGCAGGAAACGCAGACTCCGGCAAGTCGTTCCACATCCTGGCTGTTCGCACTATGAAAGTGAACGCATACCGTTTGGTTCGCGTAAATGACAAATAATTTAACAAGAAAAAAAACCACCGAAGAAAAATGAAAAACAATAAATATTATTCTTCATACTTTTACGTGACCACCTTTGGGGCACACCCTTTCCAATAGAAAAAAAAAAGATTTATGAAATACTACTCTGTAAAAAGTTATTCATGACTAACTAAAAAACAACTTCTAAATCGGCGCGTATAACCTCCCACATTTTTCGTATTTTGTAACAAAAAAAAACGAAAACATTCAATCCGTTACTCCAAAACTAAGCTATTATTATCAAAAAATATTTCTATAATAAATGCCCAAACACACGATGGGATTGATAGCAACGAATCAGCGGTCAGCGGTTCAATAAGTGAGTATTTTTTTCTCCATGCAACTTTCCATAAAAAAACACTAAGGCCCAACGTTTTTGAGTTAATTGTATGGATGGATGGATCACGTTTGAATGGCGTTGGAGCTTTTAAGTGCATGTAATACAATGGAGCAATAGAACTGGGGCTCTGTAAGTAATAGTAGGTTATTTTATGGTTGACTCTATGTAGAGTTATGTTTGGGTTAGAGTTGGCAAGAAAATAACTTTGAACAAAAAAAATTATGGTGACGGCGAATAGAATACATGTGTCATTACCCCAGGTTAACTTTTCCCGTCGCGAGGGTCGTAAGAGGCGACCGAGGGAACTCTCCAGAGGACGGGCAGCAGCGCTCTCTGTGAGTTAAACCACAACACCACTGCGATCACAATCCGCCTGCCAAGTGTGCCGATTTTTGACATTTGCTCCTAAATTATCATGGGAATTTTTGGAGGAGGCCATCGTCCAGCAGTGGCCGTACTGTGGCTGATGAAGAAAAACCAATTTCAACCAGTAAAATATTAATACTGTTATAGTGTTCTCAATGATACTTTTGTCAGAATTAAATCAAATTTAAACGGGAACACGTCGGATAAAGAGTAACAAATTAAAAAAACAATGCTGGCGAATTAAGAACTTTATCCTTTTTTGAAGTCAGTTAAGAATAGAGTTAATAGCCTCTCAGTGGTTTGGATATTTCGTTTAAATTTAAAAAGTATTTTATATTGTGCTGTTAAAGTCTGAAATCAACTAACCTAATCTTTTACCTGGAATCAATTCCGTCCAAAATTTTGTGGATTAGGATCTACCTAAACCATAGCAATTCTAACAATTCATAAGTCTACGTCCGCAGCCGATGAAAATCTAGAGCGCCCGAGGATACACCCGACTTTTGTACTAAAGCGGACAATAAACGCTATACAATCACTTACCAAACTTAATCACTAAAATCAACCAGTTCCTTATAACATAGAGCTCAAAATACACTGGCAAAGACTATGTTTTGACCGTTTCGTTAGTACTATTTTTGCCTCTACAATTTAACTGGTCATTTTGATTCCTATGAAATGTATTCGATATCACATGTCCGGCTACAATGGTGCATACAAGATAATATTAGAGAAAAACGGAGCTGTACAGTTCGCAGTCAGTTTACTGTGACGACGTGCGGCTTAGCTAGCTCGCCCCAGTACAGTCGTGTACAAGCTGAGCTGTACAGTGCGCAGTGTGAGCTGAGCTGGCGTCGCGTGTGCGCTCTTACGTAGTGTAGCTCAGTTTTCTGTGACGACGTGCGGCTTAGCTAGGTCGCCCCAGTACAGTCGTGTACAAGCTGAGCTGTACAGTTCGCAGTGTGAGCTGAGCTGACGTCGCGTGTGCGCTCATACGTAGTGTAGCTCAGTTTACTGTGACGACGTGCGGCTTAGCTAGCTCGCCCCAGTACAGTCGCGTACAAGCTGAGCTGTACAGTTCGCAGTGTGAGCTGAGCTGGCGTCGCGTGTGCGCTCTTACGTAGTGTAGCTCAGTTTACTGTGACGACATGCGGCTTAGCTAGCTCGCCCCAGTACAGTCGTGTACAAGCTGAGCTGTCCAGTTCGCAGTGTGAGCTGAGCTGGCGTCGCGTGTGCGCTCTTACGTAGTGTAGCTCAGTTTACTGTGACGACGTGCGGCTTAGCTAGGTCGCCCCAGTACAGTTGTGTACAAGCTGAGCTGTACAGTTCCCTGTGTGAGCTGAGCTGACGTCGCGTGTGCGCTCTTACGTAGTGTAGCTCATTCAAAACAGTGGCCACAAGACAATAAAAGATAGAAATATTAATCGAAACAAAGGTATAGACGATCTCGAGCCGCGGACTCGTTTTAGGGTTCCGTTGGTGACGGTGAAAGCGTGACTTTCAACTCGGTAAATTTTATTACATAATCATTCGACGGTCATATAACTAAGTAGTTAAACTAAATATTTTAGTATGCAGTAGTACACAATAAAATGGAACGAACACTTGTTGGCCAGACGTGAAATACTTTCAGACGGCATTGTATGACAAAATTGTTATAGCCATTTAGTTGTTTAGCCGTTATTAGTGTTCTAAATTTGTGTCGTTCGAAGGAAACGGTGAATTAACGATATATTTTATAGGATACTTAACTTAAAGGTAAACTAGGTGGTTGAATTTACTGTGTTTTAACACTTTCTTATTGCGGAAACCAAGATAGGAGTATTCTACTTCTGTGGTGTTCGTTGTAATTTTGGAGGCAGAACAAAATCATTGTTTTACAAGTTTTTTATACCGTTTTTTTTTACTTTTACCGTGGGCAACCTGTAAATCGATTATGATCTGGCAATACGTCCTATCTAAACCGCCAGTATGATACGAATTTGATTAGTATTACTATGTCGGATAGTACTTTTTCTTTTAAAAATTGCATGAACTTTTAAGATCAGATAGGACCCGTTGCTAGTTCAAAGTCGAAATGCAAATCTTGTCAATAAAAAAATATTGATAGTAGGTATTGTAAATATTTGACGAAAACAAATCATTTAACAACCCTACAAAGTATAATTCAATGATTCTAAGGATTTTTTTAGAAAAATACTGCAACAGAGAAGGTTATTTTTTTAAATTACATTTGAATCCCTAAATCAGATTATATATTCTATACCTACAATAAATGTCACATAAATTGTCAAAAAATAATTACGGTGATGAATCTACGGAACCAACAACCGAATTCCTTGCGTCGCGCTTCGCCGAGTTTTTTTTTTAAATCCATTGCCACGCCTAGTTAACGCTAGTACACGTATTTGATAGCGTATTAATATACACTTATTTGTTCCCATGGAATCCTTTTTGTAGAGAGATACAAACATGTACGAAGACAGTTATTTCACTTAGAATTCGATAGCAATAAAATTTTGATTAATATACAGTAGTATTGGAGAGGCCTATGTCCAGCAGTGGACAAGTACGGGTACAAGGCACCATTACCACCGGTATACAGGCTGATCCTGAAATAACATTTTTTTTTATCTTTATGAACAAACGTTTGACCACCATCCTGCCTGATGTTAAGCAGCGATGTGGTCTACGATGGAGCACACTTGTTCATTAGGTACCTATTCACCCACGACTTAAAGACCTTCAGAGTGTACTGCGCAGGAAACACAGACTCCGGCAAGCCATCCTGGCGGTTCGCACTATGAAAGTGGATGATGATGATGATGATACAGTAAGTAGTATTTAATGTTTTCGCGGAAGTGGCAGCGGGCCGGCCATATTAGCCGTAGAACCGATGACAGTTGAAGCAAACGAGTTCTCTCATGGAGACCGCGTCTCGGCAAACGGAGTGTAGGACACCTTCAGCCATGGTGGACTGATGACATGCGCAAGATGGCTGACAGAAACTGGACGCGAGAAGCGGAAAACAGATCGCAGTGACGTGCAATTACAGAGGCCTAGGTCCAGCAGTGAACAAATATAGGCTAATGATGATGGCATAATGTTTTAAATCGACTTCTAAAAAGGGGTAGATTTTAATGTTTTTTTTTTTTGTTTGAAAGCAGGTACTCCCATTTAACGAAGTCTCCGTAATGTGGTCGTCATGCTCCAGAAGAGGGAGAGTTGGCAACAAAACAAGGATGGATAAAGATAATTTGTATGGAGTCAAGAAAACGTGTGCGTTGATAAGAGATTATAAATCTTTTAGAATATCAATACTACCCGCTGACCCGGCAAAAGTTGCTTTGCCAACACTTATACCCTTCACGCCTTTAAATCCCAAAACGGGGTAAGGCAGAGGCACTTGCTTAATAAGCCAATGTCCACAGTTCACCGAGCGTATTTAACCCAACGTGACAGGTGGTGAGCCCATCGCCGACATGCTTTGCCAACATACATTACTAAGGTATGTCTCTGTTATTATCATCATCTTTTTCCTGCCCTTATCCCACACTAGGTGTGGTCGGCGCAACAAGTTTCTTTTCGCCATTCATCTCTATCATTCGTCATCTCTGCAGTTACACCTTTCACGCACATATCATTTTTCAACCATTCGTACATCCATGTTGCAGTTAGATTTGGCTTTTTTTTACGACCGGCCGCCTACTTGACGTCAACTTTCCTTGGGTAGGTATATTTTATTATATGCATGTATTTATACATATTCGCTCATTTGCTGCAACAACGCGATATTTCACAATATTTTGTTATTGCGAAAAGAATCCTTAGTAAAAGTAATAAGATTGTTATTTCAATAGTGTCACATTTTGAGATATCGCGTTGTCGCAGTACATGAGCGAATACTAAATAAATAATAAATAAATATTTTATAACAACACACACACATTGCCTTCATCCCATGTTAAGTAGCTACAGCACGTCTTGTGTTATGGAATTCAGACAACGAAATATACTTAAATACGTTTTTTTTCATTTATATACATACTTATATAAATAAAACACCCAGACACAGCCGACAAGTACTTAAAAGCTCATCACCTAAATACCTGTCAGCGATGGGAATCGAACCCACGACCTTATGGAATGGAGTCAGAGATGCTGACCACTACACCAACAGGCCCGACAAAACCTTTCAAAAGAATTACTCTATCTACTAAAGAAAACCACGATAGAACAATTTTAAAGATCTAAGATACTGTTTTAGTCAATCAATATACATAGTATAAAACAAAGCATTTATATAGTATATTAGTGTATGATATGTACGTAGTTATATTTTATATCGTATAATTGTTTCTGATGCTGGCACTGCTGAACTCCTCGTACGTCAAACCGGGCACTGGCTGAAAATCAGCGTCGTGGCGTAAGTCGCGGCAACATGCTGAGCCAGCTGCCCTTTCATCGCCGCAATCATTTAGTTTTTTTAATTGTGTATAATATGTGTTTTTGTATTCTGTTATTATTTTTTTTTCTTTTTGTATGCTTTTATTTCTACCTTGTGCGGCGTGAATAAATATTTTTTCTTTCTTTCTTTCTTTTCAAAGTCGCCTCCCGCTGTCTGTCCCCATGTATGCTAGATCTTTATAACAACGCAAGGTATTTTCATGCAGTTTTCTTTATTAGATATATTGATTCTTGTGGAAGGTTTATATGTATAATACTTGCACATCATAATAGAGGAATACTGTTAAAAAATAAAATAAAAATAAATACACTTCACGCCTTTAATGCCAAAGCGGGGAAGGCAGAGACACTTGCTAGAGCAAATACCCACGGTTCACCAAGCGTATTTAACCCAACGTGATAGGGTGTGAGACCATCACCGTTATAGGGTTCACACACCTTGTGGTGT